>JAKCPI010019683.1:0-16473 GCA_023213315.1 Euborellia annulipes
GGTATCTTATAATAAATAATATTTCTTCAATTTTTCAATAAAAGAAATTCTTTTCTAAAACTAGGCTTTTTCTCACCTGATGAAGGAGTCACGAAACGTTAATATAAATTTAAAGGTGTTAAAAGATCGTTTTATTATTATTATTATTTTTTTATATTCTCCTAATCTAAAATCTTGCATTGTGTTGTTATATTAACATTCTAATCTATAAACATGATCTAAAAGGCATATAAAATCATTAGAGAACTGTATGCGACGACGAGGGCATCCGGTTTTAAAAACGCAACGCAGAACTGCTTTAATAAATATTTTCATTTGCACATCCCCATTGGCGTTTAATGAGAGAACATATTTATTGGCCAGTCATTAGCCATTCGGGAAACACAACAGAATTAACTAACATGCGTAGCATAGGCTTTGCAAATAACGGACTGCAAATTCAAACAGCCGACGCACATAGGGGTATTTGACGTAAAAACCCGATCAAAATAGAAAAACTCAAAGTTTACCTAATGCTACCCAAAATGGATGTTTCTTCATCTACTATAACCGGCTTATTGGAATCCAGCACCCCCCGACCCTTCTGGTTCGGCTATCTGGTCACAATGTCAGTCGGAAGTCAGTCATTGTTTTAACTGCTTGCCTTGGTTTTAGGCGCTCTCATTTTCGTTAGTCAGTTTTTTGTGCAAAATGTCTTCATGAGGCGGTCAACAGAAAAAAAACGACTTGACTGTGGAAATTGAAGGTAAGCTCTCTATATTACAGTATATTTGATTAAGTTTGAACGTAATTATCACTGTTTTTTATAAATATCAAAAGTCGCTTTTTTTGAACATTTTTTTAAAGAAAATTTCAGACAAATTAGTGTTTTTGTTTATGTGTCGCGGCTTGTCGCCTCAAACTTTTTATATGGGCATAAAGTTTAGTCTTTTAGGATGTAGAAACAAGAAAAACATTTCACCCCGACTCACCCCATATTTTTTTATTAGACTTTAAAGTGAACGAGGGAACAGGAAATTCATTAAATCGATTTAGTATAATTTTAGTTTTCTTTTGTTATAGATCCTTTGGGAAGAGTTAAAAAATTACCAGAATGGAGTTCTATGATATTTTGAAAGAGTTCAAAGGAAAAAAAATAGAAGAAAAAATGAATTTGATGGAAGAAAGACTCATTCAACTAACTTCATGTCCTCCCGAAGAACGGAGTCCCTCGTTCACGTAAAAATACTATAAGAAAATATAGGGTGAGATGGGGGGATATATTTTTTCTTGTTTCTACATCTAAAGGACTAAACTTTATGCCCAGATAAAAAGTTTGAGGCGACAAGCCGCGACACATAAACAAAAACACTAATTTGTCTGAAATTTTCTTAAAAAAAAACGTACAAAAAAGCGACTTTTGATATTTATAAGAAACAGTGATAATTACGTTCAAACTTAATCAAATATACTGTAATATAGAGAGCTTACCTTCAATTCCCACAGTCAAGTCGTTTTTTTTCTGTTGACCACCACATGAAGACATTTTGCACAAAAAACTGACTAACGAAAATGAGAGCGCCTAGAACCAAGACAAGCAGTTGACACAATGACTGGGTTCCGAGTCATGTTATGACCAGGTAGCCGAACCGGAAGGGTTGGGGGGGTAAAGGGGGTAATAACCCCCCTCCACGAGATTTGAAAAAAAAAATACTTTTTTTCGAAAAAAATTTTATTTTTAATGTAAAATTTTAAAAATTAATACTTAAAAATTTTAATTGTACGCGTATTTATATTCTTATATAAGGAAAATAATAAATAATTGGCCAGAATGCGCCTTTAAATTTTCCGAAATTAAGAAAAAATTGTATTGTGCGACCAGTCACACCAGATTACCCCCCTCCCGAGAAACACCTCTGAATCCGTCCTTGATTCCAATAAACCGGTTATAGTAGATAAAGAAGCATCAATTTTGAGTTTTTCTATTTTGATCGGGTTTTTACTTCAAATACTCCTATGTGCGACGTCTAAAAAATTCTATTTGCTATCTATCAAAAGTTACATTTGTCAATTTTTTGAATCCTTTTTTACATGAACTATAAATGTAAAAAAAAAACACTGTTTTTTTTTATTTGGGATCAAAAAGTAAAGAAATAGTTTCTATTATTAGGAGAATTTTTAATTATAGACCACATTTTTGTTATTAATTATTTATTAAAAATATAAATACTGTACAACGTTTCAACTGCTTATTTTGTAGCCTTTATCAAGTTCTGTGCGCCCACGGGGCGTGGTGTAGAGGTTAGCGTGCTAACCTCATATACCAAACGTCGCGGGTTCGGACCCCAGGCAGTCCGATGATTTTATTTAAGCCATCTGGATACCAGATGGCTTAAATAAAAATGCCTGGACCCTAATATATATAAATTCATAAATAACGGTTATCGTAAATGTCTTATATGGCCTAAGCTGCCGAAAAGACAGTGTGAATGTGTGTGTGAGTGTGAGTGTGAATGAGAAAAAAGTGTGAATGTTTTTTTATAAAAAAAAAAAAAAGTTCTGTGCACTTGTTCCGACTCATGCCCGTTACGTGCCTTTTTTATATACAACGACGTCAGCGCCATCTTTATGCATTCTTGTGAAGTTAGATACAAATTTTCCCGCCATTAATAATAATTTTTATTTTAAAATAAAATTCAAAAAACTTATTGTAATTTCATGCTTGGGAATGGGTGATTATGGTCTTGAAAAATGTTATAAAAGGCCATCGCCCACTACCCAGGGAGGATTTCTCTCACAACACCTGTAGGCAGGCATTCCACAAAATTTTCACGTTAACTCGGATTTGAACTCGAGTAGCAACTCTAGGTAGGTTCGTAATCAGATTAGCATACCTCCTTGCATACCGTATCTAAGTTATTAAAAAATTAAATAGAAAAAAAAAAGTTAAATAAACATTAAAATAAATAAATAAATATCTATTTATATTATGACAGTATATAAAGCGTTTATGATGAATTTAATATAGATTTATTTTTTTCCCCTCGTTATGAATCACACAAATATTTATTTTTAATTAATAATTATATAATATTTAAAAAAAAATTGTATAATTAGGTATAATTAATTTAATGAATATAAAAAAATATAATATACGTATTGGGGGAGATAATTTCATGATTTGAATGCTTATGTGATTGAAAGGGGAGGAGGGGGAGGGGAGGGGAGGGAGGGATGGAATTTGTGGAGAGTTGGTTAAACTTGTTAATGCTGTTTTTAATTTTTTTACTTTCTCTTACCTCTATATATATGTTAATATATAGAGAGAGAAAGTATTGGATTCATGTCAAAAATTCGATGTCGAGATTTTGATGGATATACACGTTTTGATGTTCGCTGAATCCAAAAAGTGCTTTTCGAGACATGGTCTGTATGTGTGACTGTGAACAAAATATCTCAGGAACTAAAAGAGCTACGAGGTTGAAATTTTATATTTAAATTAAGCTTTTAAACAAAATCGGCCAAAAATACTAGTACTTTACTGATGCACTTTTTTAGGTTTTTAGATTTCTCAAAATCCGCTCTAACGATTTTTATTAAAATTAAAAAAAATCTATTATTTTTTAGATGCTCTACCATTTGGTATCCAAATGGCTTTGTTTTGGCCAAAATGCACTTTTTCCATTTCACACCGATTGACGCGCCATCATTTCATTTGCTCGCGTTTGTCGCATCCCCTTTTCTTTGCCTATGCCGCGAATAAGGAAGTCATTCTCTTTCTTTTTCGACTTCCGGCGCATCGCCTCGCATCTCCGATTTAGGAGAATTATTTCTTTTACTTTTGAGTTATCTTCATCTGGATTTGGTCCAGCACTGAAGAATATTCGTATCTAAGGAGATACAATTTATTTTTAATTAAAGAAAACCCTAAAGAGGGTTTTTTTTGTATTCCCTTGTTTTTAAGTATAATTTTTTTATTCCGTTTTCAATACGGTTTTGATCCCTCCATTCGTTGGGAACAGTATATTTGAATATCCAGAGTTGGGAGATTTTCACGTTTCCAACATTATTGGGAAACGTCTCCACTTTTATTCATTTTTTGTCCTGCTTTCCATCGTTGGGGATAACGGAAGCCATCGAAGCTTCAGGATTGGACCGTCGACAGTGATCAACAACGACCTCAAGCTAAGTTCCTCCCCAAACGAGATAACTTTACTTATTTTCTAATTCTTTGACATTATTATACATTTTTTAATCTAATTCATTTGACTTATATTCAGTGCTCTGCAATTGATTCCTTCTCACACCAATAATCTTTGCTGTATAAACCATTTAAAATATATATTCATTCAACCTGTATATTTGGATTTGAAAAATTGGTGACCCCACATTTATTACTTTTAAATTAAAATATTAGCTCAAATATTACTGCCTTCTGATTTCTTTTCCCTTGGGGTGTATTTGGCTCATCCAGGCTTAAATAAAATCATCGGACCGCCTGGGGTCCGAACCCGCGACGTTCGGTATAGAAGGTAGGCACGCTACCAACCAGACCAAGCCCGTAGGCTAAATTAGCTCAATTCAATTATTTTTTAAATAATGTTCTCATTGTTTGAAGCACACTTTACTCTTGTAATATTATGAATTTGACTTCTTGGGTTTTAACATAACTCAGCTGGACACATTACGATAGCACATCACACAACTTTCTAAGAAAAAGTACAGTCAGTCACACCAGATCTTCTTTCCATTCTGGAATTATTAATTTCTTTCTTATCCAACTAAAGTAACTCTTGTCTTTTCTTTTTTTTTTTTCCTTTTTGTAAATAAGATTCTTTTATAAAATTATTAACTCGTGAAATTTAAATACAAAATTATTTGATCTTAAAAAAAGAAAGAAAGAAAAAAAAAATGCAAATGCCCCCGCCTTTATCGATTGCATATTAGCTTCTTTGACTTTAAAGTAAAAAAAAAAAAATGGGAGGGACGTGTATGAATGCCGAAGGATTTTTTTTTTGGGTATAACTACTACCAACCTACCTGCGTGTGTTCTTTGATCGGATAAAAAAGTTGCGGCGAAGCTTTTGGTTTGGACCGCAATGGGGGGGGGGGGCACGCGCGTTCATTACAAGATAGAGAGGATGTCTGTGTCTGAGCCATTAGGCAAGTTGGCCACTGAGCAAGGAGAGGATTAGAGCAGAGAGAGAGAGACGGAGAGAAGAGAAGAGAAGAGAAGCCCGCGCACAAAGCAACCAGGGGATTCCTTCCTCAAAGACGTAATAATTATTCGTTGCTGCTGTAGCCTGTACGCCATTCGCCATTCAAATAACTCAGTTGTGTTGTCTCTCCTCTCTCTCTGTCTGTCTGTTTGGGCTATCCTATCTTTCATCAATCTAATGGGCAATGCGGAGCTCTCTCTCTAGTTTCCCGGAGGATAAACTTGCCCACCCACAGCCACCCGACCAGATCCCTCAAACTCCGCCACCCACACCCCCATCATCAGCGCGTCTTTAAGAAGACGCTCTTGTTAACCGGAATGTTCAAAAATAATAATACCAAAAGAAGATGTCTTCATCTTATCTTAAATATTGAATTTTTTTTTTTATCAAAGAAACAAAAAAATAAGATTCTCTCTCCTTTTCTTTTTCTTTTCTCTCCTTGACTTTTATTTAGTCAATTGGTCATACTTTTGAATAGGTATCAGTAAAAAAAAGATGTAGGCCTAATGGTTTCAATTTTAAGAGGAATTAAAATCTATTCGACATTTCGGTTTTTAGACAAAATATTTTTCGGGTTTATTAAAATTAAAAAAAAGGGTTAGAAAATTGGTCAAAACTGTTGGTTCAATTCGTTGGTGCAGTGTTACGCACGCGTTCTATGCTTTCTTTAAGGTCGGATAGAGATGTGATGGGATCAACAATCGAACATGCGATTTTACGCTTCCAACTAGTAGCATACAATTGTGGCGTGTGTATCCCTGTGTGTCCCTGATGTGGGCGTGTAGGGGAGACCGGGGCAGGTTGGCCCAGTTGCGATATTTTAGAAATAATTAGTTTTTAAATGTTAACTTCAATTTTTAGACTTATACGGACTGCCTGGGGTCCGAACTCGCGACTTTTGGTATACGAGGTTAGCACCCTACGCCAAGCCCCGAGGGCTTTATATTTACGTTAGGCACGTCTGGGACGTGGCACGAAGCTTTTGAACAAAATTAGCCAAAGAGTACTGATGTAATTTTTCAGTTTCTTTATATTTTCTCAAATGCGATCAAAAATCAATTATTTTTTAGATGCTCTTTCCAATGTATATTCTCATTTTTCCCTCAAAATTGTTTGAAGACCACTTTACTCTTGTACTTCATAGAGAAGATAGGAGAAATGGTTGCCATGGTAACAAAATATAAATATTTTCCCATACTTATAAATTTTACATCTTGATTTCTAATATATCGGCGGGAACTGAATATATGTCGACACAAAAAATCTGGTGTGACAAGCACAGAACACAACAAAGGTAAGAGAAAGTTGTGTGCTGTGCGATCAGTCACTCCAGATTTTTATAATTTAAATAGGCTTATTTTAGAACTAATAATAATAATAGTGTTTTATTCTTTTGTTCGAACTCTCTCTCAATTCATTTTTATTAATTTTTTATTTAATTCCAAAGTCACTCACTCATAAATATGAAACGTATGTAACGTGAGGGTTGAAATTTATAATTTATAATACAATATAGATTTTCGTGTGTATTTACATAATCTCTTTGGCAAGGTTGATGGTCTGTCTTGATTCTGGACCACAATCTCTCTCTCTCTGTCTCTGTCCTTCCCATCCCAAAGCTGTTTCTAATTAAGCCCCACTAACAAGATTATAATTTCAAAAGGATAAAATAAAATATAATTTATACGAATGGTAGTTTTCAACTCCTTTGAAGAATTATCAATTGACCAGAGGGTTTTATTTTTATTTTTTTTTGTTGCTTATCACATGGTGTGGTTATTGACTCCATTTTCTTGGATAAATTGAAGACGCAATTATGAAACGTTAAGCGACTCTAGTTGCAACAATTACCGTAAAATTCAATATGATGGAAATTCCTAGCTCCATATTTCCAATACATTCTTAGAAAATGTTATATTGACAATAATGATTTAATTCAATGGGTACTCGTTTAATTAAAGATTGTATTTTTGTTAGAATTATTCACACTGGTTACTTTTTTCTTTAATTTTTGCGTCCTCCATTTCTTTGTAAATAAATCTGGCGGGACTGTTCGCCCATTTGGTATCAGTAAATGGCTAATAAATAAAATCATTGGACTACCTGGGAACCCATGTTAACCTTGGTATATCAATGGCAAGCGCGCCACCAATTTTATGCCAAGGCCCGAGGGCGGAATTTTGTTAGAATTATTTACGTTATACTTTTTTCTTTAATTTTTGCGTCCTCCATTTCTTTGAAAATAAATCTTCTCGTTGAAAATTATAATTTTTTTATTTTAAACTCTTAGGTAGGGTTACCATACGTCCGGATTTCTTCCGGACAGTCCGGATTTTAGCTAGAGTAAATTATATTTTACTTTCTCTTGCCCTATATGAAATATAATTTGTATTATAGAGCTAGTCATGGCTTGGATCCCATGGTGGTGTTGGGGGGGGGGGGGGGTTGAACTCCAATCCCCCCCCCCCTCGCCTATGGATAGTGTATTAAAAACGCTTAATTATAATTTTGTACTTTTCGTCTATAATCTTATTTATTTCCATATATACTTTATTTATTTTAGTCTCGAGAAATAATATTTTTGTCATACCGAGTTCATCCAGGGGAGAGTAAGGCCTCATGAGTAATGCAATGCACACTCATGAATCTTCTTTCTTCTTCAACTACAGCTGCTTGGCTTAGAAGTACTTATATCTTTAAAATAGTACCTATGTTCAATCCAGAGCAGTAATTCTTATTCTTATTTTTTAATTTAAAAAGCTTATAAATCAAGCTAATATTTTTCACGTCTCAGGATAGCTGAAAACGCAGATTTTAGAGCCTAATTTTCAATACTCCCCAGACCCCGGAATTCGATTTCCGGATCTGGCCTCAATAAATTATGGTAACCCTACTCTTAGAGATTTAGAAATCAAGGCTTATAACTATTCAAATATCTTTGGATTTTGGATCCTATTTGGTCACCCATCCATCCAAGATCACGTCTGCTTGTCCTCGCTTAATCAATTTTGAACATTTTCTTTTTCAAAAAATAATAAAATTGAATTTCGGAGTAGGAGTTGACAAGTTGTTTTTTTAAATAGAATTGAGAGTTCAAGAATTTCCAATCCGATATTATTTTTGAAAGAGAGACACGCACCAACCAGCCACCCCCGCTTTCCTTCCTTAATAGATTGCATCATATTATATCTTTGGCACTCAAAAGTAACTCAATAGCCATTTAATAAAACGATTCATTTGTATGCCAAGAATCGTGTGTTTTTATTAAACCGAGGGGAGATTTTCCGGAACTGTTGTCGCTATTCCCGGCCAGGGCACAGGAAGCGGACACCTGCTCCCTCGGGATGAATGGAGTTGATCTCGGCTCACGGCCAGAACGGATCAAACTATTAGCGCTGGATATTTCGGGCTCCAGCAACAGCGCATCAGCAGAAGAGAAGAAGAACGATTCTCCTCCAGATTCTTTTCAAAAGGAAGGGAAGAACGGAATATTATTGCAAATCATTCTAGTTTTTATTTTGTCCCTTCATCTTACTCCTTATAAACCTTAAACTATACTGTAGAAAGGCCTATAAGATAAAAAAAACAGCCGCCCCCCCCCCCCCTCCCTCCCCCTGGACCCCCCAGCCAGCTGGCTCGGGCCCGCCTGCGGCAGACCCTCGCCTTTTCTTAATTATGAGAAGCTTCATGTCTAGACAGGGGGGCGAAGCCGAAAAGGGTTTAAAAAAAATTATTTTTCAAGCAATAAACATTTTTGTTTGTATTAGGCCTATTTTATAAAATTAAAGGGGGGGGGGGCTTCATATTATTAAATATTTTTAAGGAAGGCGTGGTAACATAAAGTTTGGAAACCACTGGTATATGTTATATTTTTATCACTTGAAAAAAAAAAAATATCTAAACTCTTACTAAGCTCTAGTATCAATTTATGCATCTTACAGAAGATATACTGTATACTTGCTGTACATACACAAATTCACATGGCTCAAATTGAATAAATTTCATAGATTATGTGAGGGGTCTGCATCTGCATTTACGAACAAAACATAATTTAAATTTTTTAATAAAAAAGTACTTTATTTCAAAGCCAAAAATGAATCAAATTCACCAGATAACGTTCTTTTCAAAGTGAATAAATACATCAGCTGCAGAACTAGTGACCGAAACGTTGAAATTTTTTTTAGTATTATTAATAACTAACAAAAAATAAACCACAATTAATGGCAAAAATTTATTTAAAAAAATTCTCCCGGCTTAGAGTACTTAGTAGGCAAGATTTTTATTATTTATCTCCCAAATCTTTTAAAAACCTAATAAGTTTTTAGTAATTTTATTTTTATGAAGACGATAACAAAAATGGATCTTTTTTCGGTCAATCTTTATTTAATGAAAACAAAGGTGGCGTTTCAATTCTAGATTGTCTTCAGACTATTTTATTTTTAGGTCAATATTTTGTTCTCTTCTATCCTGTAAATAGGAAATTTTTGATTGATTTTTGATTTTTGTTTTTTAAATTTTAGTAAACTCTAAAAAATTTTCCCCCTTTGAATACTCATCGTCCCCCAATCGCCCCCCACTTATTTATTACCCCCCTGATAACCCAAATCGCCCACTTGGGGGCGATCGCCCCCAGGTTGGGAATCACTGCTCTAATGTCCAACTTGGGGAGTGGTCAAAAACCTCAAAAATTTTGGACTCTTTTCAATTTTTCGCTTATATTTCGTAAACTAAGCATGTTCTGTGTAACATAGTTCCAAACGAAATTGTAGATAATTAAATTTGCTAAAATACATACATAAAATGAATTTGTAGATCCAATATTAACCGAAATAAGGCCGGTCAAAGTTAACGGTTAATATTGAGTCTACAAATTCATTTACGTACCAAATTTTAGCTAATCTAATGCTCTCAGGGGCGTATATAGAAATCTTTTTGGGGTTGTCCGAACTCATTTTCAACCCCCCCCCCCCCAGGTGCAAATCCTGTTTGCGCCACAGATCACCTCTAAACATCTTTAATTTTGATGACTCTTTTTCTGCACAAATCTTCTTGCAAAATTGCCTGGGGCGAGAGTTTTTTGTAAATTTTAAACAGAAAATCAAAAGACAAAGAAATTAATATTTTTTTTTTAAATTTCGAAATGACAAAGTTGTCTCTTTTAGTTTTCTTGAAAATAAATAGCCATTAAAAAAAAAGAGAGATGGAAAAAAATAACGAGTATAATTATATTTAATTAATTAATTTCATTTTGGATAAAGGAGGGAAAAAAAACTAGAGAGTGGTGGAGAGGTATAAAAAAAAAAACATAAAGAGAGAGATAAAGTCTTTTCAACGAACGAAATGGACATACGCAGATGTCGCTTTTTAATAAAAATGCCGTTTTATTTAATTTTTCATCCATCTCTCTCCTTCATTCTTTTGAATTTTCTATACTTTTATTGCGAGTACTAATTAATTTCATTAAAGAAAAGAAAAACGGGAGTTAAAAAGCCTCTTATCGGATCAAGATAATTATCGGTTTATTTAGCTTTGATAGAGAGAAGAAGAGTTTTTACGGCACCTGAGGCTATTTAGACCCTGCATCCATTCAGGAGACGATTAACAGTCAAGCTTAATTGAAAACAACTCGAGTTCAAATCTAACGCATGGAAAAAAATTATCCAACTCTATTTGAGATGCCTCCTGAGTAAGGAAACGGGAACCCACCTCAGTATTATTCCGATGAAAGTTATTCCTAAGAGTTTC
The DNA here is from genome assembly GCA_023213315.1 of Euborellia annulipes. Taxonomy (NCBI): domain Eukaryota; kingdom Metazoa; phylum Arthropoda; class Insecta; order Dermaptera; family Anisolabididae; genus Euborellia; species Euborellia annulipes. The sequence goes on from JAKCPI010019683.1 coordinate 10,944, forward strand.
CATAACGTGTCAGTTCTGGCACCTAATGTCTGAAGAGAGAAGGGTGTGTTCACCTATCAGATGTCATCAAGACTGATCCAGAGGTGTTTCTCGGGGAGGGGTAATCTGGTGTGACTTGTCGCAAATTTCAGTAATTTAAAGGCGCATTCTGTATTTGTTTTCCAGAATATAAATACAAATCAAATTTTTAAGTATTAATTTTTAAATTTTCAAAATTTTACATTAAAAATAAAATTTTTTTCGAAAAAAAAGTTTTTTTTTTTTTTTTTCAAATCTCGGGGGGTGGGGTGGGGGTAATTACCCCCTTTACCCCCCCTCCCCCTTGTATCCGCTCTTGCATCAATTTTCGCCATTTTAATATATGTATAAATAATAGAGGAGTGTCCGTCTGTCACGCTCTGTTTGACCAACTTCCCGTTGAAATTTTGAAACGAAATTTTGCAGTCTTATAGAGGACGTTATGGAGAGTCCAGGAAAAATAATCATCAGCAAATTCTCAAAAGGGAAAGCGCAAAAAATTCCAGAAAATGAATTTACTCATTGGAAAGCATTGAGTTTTGTCTTGCCCTATGAAATTTTTTTTTTTTTTTTTTTCTAAAAAACCTTCACACTTTTTTCTCATTCACACTTACACTCACACACACACACACACACATTCACACAGTTTTTTCGGCAACTCAGGTCATATAAGACTTTTACGATATTCGTTAATAATATTGGGGGTCCTGGCATTCTTATTTAAGCCATTTGGATACCAATCGGACTGCCTGGGGTCCGAACCCGCGACTTTTGGTATACGAGGTTAGCACGCCAAGCCCCGAGGGCCAATAAAAAATTAAAGTTAAATGAAAAATTTAAGCCAATTAAAATTAATTAAACAATTAAATCTCTCAAATGAAAAATAATCAAAATTGTTATATAATTAAATTTTTAATTCTTTTTTTTTTTTATTTATTTTTTTTTATAAATTTTTTCCTTATACAACCTCTGGTAAAGCAAAGCATCGGATGGAGGAAAAACCCGGATACATGATTGGTGGGAGCAAGATGGCTCGAAGTCAGTATTAAATAAATGTACACATATTCTATGTATTTCAAGTTGAATAAATGTATTTAAATGTTTTTTTTTTTACTTAAAGAGATAGGGGATGCACAGTTAAAAATCTGGTGTGACTGGCGCACAGCACACAACTTTCTCTTACCTTCGGTAATCGAAGTTGTGTTCTGTGCTTGTCACACCAGATTTTTTGTGTCGCATATTTAGTTCCCGACAGTAGGGTACAATTGAATTCAAGATGTAAAATTTATAAGTATGGGAAAATATTTATATTTTGATACCATGGCAACCATTTCTCCTATCTTTTCTATGGAGTACAAGAGTAAAGTGGTCTTCAGAAGATTTCAATCACAAAATGAGAATATACATTTTATAGAGAATCTAAAAAATAATTGATTTTTGAATTTAAAAAAAAATCGTTGGAGCAAATTTTGAGAAAATCGAAAAAAACTGAAAAAGTACATCAGTAAAGTACTAGTACTCTTTGGCCGATTTTGATTAAAAGCTTATTTTTCGGTCCCGGGGGGTGTTTAACTTAAATATAAAATTTCAACCTCATAGCTCAATTCCTTCATGCTTAAAATTGAACACACACCCACCCACCCACCCACCCACCCACCCACCCACCCACACACCCACCCACCCACACACCCACCCACCCACAGACAGACCATGTCGGAAAACCACTTTTTTGGATTCAGGGGACCTCAAAACGTGAAGATCCATCAAAATCTCGACATCGAATTTTTGACATGAAACCAATACTTTCTCTCTATATATATATTACATATATACATAGGTAAGAGAAAGTAAAAAGGCAGGATAATCCAGCTAATTTGAAAAAAAGAGGGAGAGAGAGGAAGGGGATCATTCCAAATCCTCTTCCCCTTTCCCTGAAGAGCCAGGAATAACCAACCCACACATTCAGAGAGACGAATTTATTCAGCGTGTGATATATATCTGTTGGTCGATCACGACCGGAAATCATAGTGCACAAGAATTAATTAAGAAGAGGAGGAGGGGGAGGGGACAAGGGCGCAGATTTATTCCTGGCTGCTCTGCTTGACTCTTGTTATGTTGCTTGCTTTGGTGGTTTGTGTTAGTGACGACGACGACGACTACGACGACGCACTTAAGGCCGTTCATTTGTCTTGCTGCTGGAACACACACACACACATATATATATACACATATACAAAGGCATTCACATAGACATGGCGATTTTTCAACGCCCCGCGCGAGATGGATCGACCGACAATGTATAGCTTTTAGCTTTTTCCACAATAACAACGAGGAAAAAGAAGAAGAAAGAAAGAAAGAGAAGGAAAAAAAAAGAACACCCTCCCCCCTCCTCCCCTACCCTCCCCCTCCCTCCCTCTAACCAACCAACCGCCCCACTTATTTATTTTGAATAAAATCGATTTCAATGGCTGAATGGAATCGGAATCATTAAGGAACACTTTTTCCTCTTTCTTTTTCTTTTTCTTTTTTTTTTTTAAATCGAAAATCAAAGGCAACTCTCTTTTAGAAGAAATTCTTCATTCAGGGGTTATTTATTGACAATTTCACATCAAACAATACCACATGTTTTAATTCCATAAATAAAATAAATATATACTGTATAAAGAAGCAAGGTTAAAATAAAAAGAAATTGTTCTCAATACTTGAGTGTCCCCTCAATCAGCTTTGTTGGTATTGTATAGTCTACCCGCCCTCATTCTCATTTTTTGTTATTTTTCTATGGAATTTAAATCTTTAAAATAAACTTGCCAAACTAGTACAGTAGATGAAATCATATTTTTGTATGCAAAATTTGAGAACAATTGGATAATTATTTTTTTGAATTATTATGGAAAAAATAAATTGGGTATAGGAGACTTTGCAGCCAAGGAATTAAAAAAAAAACTTTTATTTATAACCGTCGACGTTTCGGCTGTAAATCACGACCTTCCTGAGGGCGATTAATTGTTAGAATACAAGGTTAACAGTATTATATTCAATTATCATTGTAAATTATACAATATTTATTTGGGTTATATGTATGTATTAAGAGTGGTTTGCTCGCTTAGGGCTTCTTGCAATCAATGGACCGAAACGTCGACGGTTAATAATTAAATAAAAGTTTTATATTTAATTCCTTGGGTGCAAAGTCTCCAATACCCAATGAATATTATATAATATTTATTTAAAATTCCGAAGATCTGAATAAGAAATAAAGTAAACTGGATTGGCTATATCTCATAAAGTAGAGCAAACTCAACAATATATTATTTTCGTATTCAGCAGACCAAAATTACTTAATAAATCCCTTGCCGTAGATCAGTGTTGCTCTATGTAATCTATATGGTCACAGTTACTGATGAAGTAAACAAAAACGCACAGATCTTGACCTAGAAACGCATTTTGGTAGCATCAATTCAATTTCGATTACATTAACTTTTTCTTCTTAACCTTCGAAATCTATTTCTCTAATTCAATTTAACATCAATAGAGAGAAAAAAATTATGAAACGCACACACAGAGCAGGGTTAATCGAGAGAACGATTAAGAGGATTTTTCGCATGCTCTTGTCTGTTTAAGGTCACAAACATCGATCAGAGTCTATTTCTGGCCAAAGAGAGAAATCAAATGAAGTTATTCGATTAATTAATTACAAGAGGAGGGGGGGGAGGGGGGGACATGGACTCACAGGCTGCCTTTTCTTTATATGGAGTGTGTCGCACTCTCACTCGGTGTGATCTACGATATACTTTCAAGATATATATTAGGAAGTATTTATCTGCACGAATTAATTGATTATTTTTGACCTTTGCTGTTGTGTAAGTTACAAGTGAAGTGATTTGGTTTCATGTTCTAAGGGTTTCATTCGTAAGCAATTATACTGCTCTACGTACATGTCGTTTTGTTACTATCTATTATCTATATTGAATAGAAAAAAATTTCAGCAATTTGCTATACAAATTGAGCGAGGTTTACAATTTTTAAATAATAATAGAAAGAAAAAAAGAGAGAAAAGAAAAAAAGAGGAAAAAGAAAAGGAAAATTTTTTTTTTTACATTTTTGATAACTTTTATCATAATTAGACCTTGTTATACATTAGTGTGTCAAGCGCCAAAAAAGTTCAAAATTAAGCACAGAATATTGTTTCAAATGCTATAATTAATAGTATTTTTTATGAATTATGTCCTAAAAAAATTTATATTTTATGTTACTTGCACGGCAAGTGACAAAAAAATTATATATAATCCAATGAAAACAAAAAAACTTTAATGTTAATTTTCTCAAAACTCGGTAGCTGGCGCTTGACACACAAATGCGTAACAGGGTCCAATTAATGCCCGATTCCTATGCAAATGCATATTCTATTTGTTAACATGTACGTCTCGGAAAAACATCCGAATCATGCCGCCTTTGGCACTATGGTTCAAATTTTATATTGCATATTTGGTGTATATTGCATAAAGTTGCATATTTAAAACTTTTTGAATTTTTGTTAACATATTTTGGCAAAGTTTTATTTAGTGTGTCTCTTGAACCAGAAGTCATGCTATCTGAGGAATGTTTGCACCAACATACTGTTGGTCAGGAGTTGCCAAGTGCCAGACTAAGGGCAAAAAAACATTTGTCGTGATGAAGGCCGGAAAATCGGCCGAAACATCGACTTCTATTTAAAAAAAAGCAAAAACAGAAATATTTTTTCTTTAATTGCTTTCGGCTGTCTTCTTATTCTCCTCACTGTTAATTATACGTTCAGCCATATCTTCTGGAAATTTAAAGTTGGTTTTTAAGATATAATACGTTTTACTTTCTCTTACCTATGTATATATGTAATATATATATAGAGAGAAAGTATTGGATTCATGTCAAAAATTCGATGTCGAGATTTTGATGGATCTTCACGTTTTGAGGTCCCCTGAATCCAAAAAGTGGTTTTCGCGACATGGTCTGTCTGTGTGTGTGTGTCTGTGTGTGTGTGTGTGTGTGTCTGTGTTCAATTTGAGGTTTACGAAGGAATTGAGCTACGAGGTTGAAATTTTATATTTAAATTAAACACCCCCGGGACCGGAAAAATAAGCTTTTAATCAAAATCGGCCAAAGTGTACTAGTACTTTACTGATGTACTTTTTCAGTTTTTTTCGATTTTCTCTATAAAATTTGTCTAAACGATTTTTTTTTAATTCAAAAATCAATTATTTTTTAGATTCTTTAAAATGTATATTCTCATTTTGTGATTGAAATCTTCAGTTGACCACTTTACTCTTGTATTTCATAGGAAAGATATGAGAAATGGTTGCCATGGTAACAAAATATAAATATTTTCCCATACTTATAAATTTACATCTGAATTATATGTTCCGTACTGTCAAAAATCCAAATATAACCGACACAAAAATCTGGTGTGACAAGTACAAGGGCACAACTTTCGATTACCGAAGGTGGTGAGAAAGTTGTGTGCTGTACGCCAGTCACACCA
>JAKCPI010019684.1:0-18291 GCA_023213315.1 Euborellia annulipes
TATAACTTTTTTTTTAAATAATATAATTATATCAGATGTTTAAATGTTCTTGTCCCTTATATCACGTTAAACCCATGAAGGTTTATCCTACAATCGCTAGTTCGAATTTAAGCCACCAGGTAGAGTATTGAAATGCTAAAGATCCCAATATGTTTACTTTTTTTTTTTTTTTTGAGTGACTATTATTTTTAAATCAACAAAAAAAAAAAAAAAAAAATATAATTTCCCGGTCTTCCCGCCAACCAACAAAATTACGTTCTTATGTAATACAATCAGAAATTCGAGAGGATTAATTAAATATTATTTATCCAGAGAAAGAGAGATAGACAGAGAGGTTTTGTTTTTCCGATCATGAATCAATCCGTTAACTAAATATATATTAAAACGAGCCCAATGTCCGTTTGTTTGTTTGTCTATGGCCTGGCCCTCTCAACATTGACATCCCCCTACTCCAATCCACCTGTGATACCTGTTCCTAATTTAAATCGTTGTAAGAGAAGAGACGGAGAGAGAGATAAATCAAACTTGAAACGTCAGAGAGATTTTCGCAATTGCCCTTAGGCTTTTATTTTAGTTAATTATTTATTTCAGCAAAAGCATAAATAAATCAATGTTGTTTGAAGATGTTTGTTTGACAGGTGATGGTTGTTCAATTGTCCACAAAATATTCTTTTAATCTGTATCTCTTTATATAAAATATTACTTTCTCTTACCTATATATGTTCGAGAGTATTGATATAAAGTATTGGTTTCATGTCAAAAATTTGATGTCGAGATTTTGATGAATATATACGTTTTGGGATTCCCTGAATACAAACAAGTGGTTTTCGTAACATGGTCTCTCTATGAACAAAACACCAGATTTTTTAAATATAATATTAAAATTAATATTGAGATGAAATCTTAATTCCAGTTGGTATAATAATAATAATATAAAAAAGGACCGAATGTCAAACCTTTTGTGGGCAACCAAAGCTAATCTATTGGCCTGGAAAGGGTTTTGTTGTTTGGTTTTAACAGTTGAAAAAAGAGACTATAATATATATATATATATAAGATATATATATATATACATATATATATATATATATATATCTGTATAGTATAGAGAGAGAGAAATGGCATTTCATGGCATTTCAAAGCAGACTTAGCCAAGAAAATAATAAATGGACTTGTTGTGTTAATAAATCATTCCATCATCATAGAAAAGCTTTATGATTTTTTATTTTTAAAAAATTCATTCCCCTCTAGGCTTTATACGTATATACTACTTACTATTGTTATTTATTTATTTCGAATTATTTTCTTTTCTCTCATTCTGAATTAATAATAAACAAAGCCCGGATTTTTATGCAGTATAAACCCCTAAATATGTCATATAATATGCAATAAAAGTATTAAAATATACAATCGAAATTGATATAAGACCATTCGCCATATAGATCAACTTTTACCACGGATCCGGGAATCAAATGACAATGAGAATAAAGATAGATTTTACAGATTTCCTCAAGATAATTAGGTACAAAGTGAATCAGAAATTATTAATCCAAATCAACAAAGCGAATCTGCAATCATGCCCACTAGGACGGCTGAACCGATTTCTCAACCTAGACGATCTGCACAAGTAAGACGACAACCAAACCGATTATTGTATTAAAAAAAAAAAGAAGACGTATGTTGTATGTACTTTTCCACCGAATTTCAAACATAATTATAATTATTCAAACTCATAGACATCCATATGATAATTTATTGAGGAGTCAAAAAAAATCCAAGACATAGGCAGCCAAAATTATTTCTTTTATTATTGCCGTTACAGGCTGACGTTTCGGCTACTGGTCTAGGCCATCTTCAGAGCTAAAATATTTTCGTACATTTTATTATAACATGTTATTGTGGCACTTTCTATAAAATACAAAAATATAATCTATAATAATATACAGTATTAAATTTACAAAGTACATACCCGGAGGCGAGAATAAATGAAAATTACAATTTCAGCTACACACATTCGCATGAACGGAACGCTCATAATTTTCAAGATGGCCTAGACCAGTGGCCGAAACGTCAGTCTGTAACGGCAATAATAAAAGAAATAATTTTGGCTGCCTATGTCTTGGATTTTTTTTGACTCCTCAATAATACTTCCAGCCACAAAGACATACCTCACATGATAATTTATGTTATATTATTAAATTAAATCCGATAATGTTGGAGGGGGAAGAGCCCCCTAACTCTGGCGCACAAATTTGTTTAAAAAAGATAAAACTGCCATCTCTGAACTTCATAATAAATTTAAAACTCGACTGTGTTTGATGTCAAATCTTCAACCCAAGTATTACTCTTCACATAACAATTTTAATCCCCCTACCCACTTAATACCCTTTTTTCTTTCCCTTAAGATTAATTTTCATTCTCCCAAAATCCCAAACAAACAAACAGAAAAAAAAATATTTATCTAGATATAAAAAAAAATTAGAAATTAATCAGTTCTAAAATAAATATTAACTTTTGCGAAGGCGAGTTAAACAAATATAATTACAGATAACTGTAATATAATCTGTGGACATTTAAGATTTAAGTCTCTCACTCTCCCTGGAGGTCCAGGGAGGGCTGATGTTGAAAAAAGAAAATAAAAGGGATAAAGAAGGAAATGCGATTTATATAGATCAATTGATATGGAGTTAGCTAAGAGAATTAACTTTTAAGTTTTTCCATTATGGTTATTAATGTTATATAATATATCCTCAACATTATATGTAAATTATCCTATATATAGTTATTATTCAGAAAAAAAAATGGAGACATTGGATTGGCAATAGAACTAAAAGTGATTTTCAGAGTTTAAATATTAATTTTACTTTCTCTTACCTATATAAATTTAACACAGACAGATATGGATATGCAGGTTTTGTGGTCCCCTGAATCTAAAAAAGTGCTTTTTACAACATGATCTGTCTCTGTTCAATTTAAAGCATGAAAATACCAAAGGTCGTGGGTTCGGATCACAGGCAGTCCGATCATTTTATTTAAGCCATTCAAGTTGAAATTTTATATTTAAGTTAGGCACCTCCCGAGGGCGTGAAAATAAGCGTTTAATCAAAATCGGCCAAAAAGTACTAGTACTTTACTGATGTACTTTTTCAGTTTTTTTTTCGATTTTCTCAAAATTCGCTCCAAGGATTTTTGACGTGACAACGTCTTACAAATCATGTGTCTACATAGTGGCATGTTAGACGGGCTTGCACGAAAAAGTTTATTGGCTTGAATAACTCCTCTGTCTTAAGAGGTATAATTATGAGAAATATACGGTTAGAAAGAATGAGTTTTCAGCTAAAGATTTCACCATTTATTTTTTTCCTATCATTTTATTTTACCGCGCTGCGGTAAATTAAAATTTGAAAGTTTAAACCCCTGTAGATTCTGAACGGCTAATCAGATCAGAGTAAATGGGATGTCATTTGGTGCAGAAAGAAAACCTCTAATGGAATAAATAAAAAAATCCCGAGTAATTAACTCCAAAATTGGTTTTTTTCTCGAAAAACCTCATTTTTTAGGCAAAAAAATATCGAAAAATAGCCCTACTTGTGCAACGCCTAGCTACTTGACCATAAAAGCTACATTAAATCTAAATATAGTTTTAGAAAGAGTGGTTCAATACCCCCAGGGCTTTTTTTCTTTTTTTTGATATGACGTCATTTTACCGCATGAGAGCACTCGGCGGGATTTCGTTTTTCGAAATTTTAAACCCCTGTAGATTCTGAACGGCTAATCAGATCAGACTAAATGGGATGTCATTTGGTGCAGAAAGAAAACCTCTAATAGAATAAATAAAAAAAATCCCGAGTAATTAACTCCAAAATTGGTTTTTTTCTCGAAAAACCTCATTTTTTAGGCAAAAAAATATCGAAAAATAGCCCTACTTGTGCAACGCCTAGCTACTTGACCATAAAAGCTACATTAAATCTAAATATAGTTTTAGAAAGAGTGGTTCAATACCCCCAGGGCTTTTTTTTCTTTTTTTTGATATGAGGTCATTTTACCGCATGAGAGCACTCGGCGGGATTTCGTTTTTCGAAATTTTAAACCCCTGTAGATTCCGAATGGCTAATCAGATCAGACTAAATGAGATGTCATTTAGTGCAGAAAGAAAACCTCTAATAGAATAAATAAAAAAATCCCGAGTACTTAACTCCAAAATTAATTTTTTTTTCGAAAAACCTCATTTTTTAAGCATATGTCGCCCTTAATGGATAAAAATTTGGCCACACCTGTCATATATTGTTTCAATGAAAATGTTTGAACATGTTTATTTATGAAAACAAACTACTAGTAAAAAAAAAAATAAAAACAATACTTTCTCTCTTTATATTTCAATATAGGTAAGAGAAAAAAATTTTTTTTTGAAATCAAGCAAAAGACGTTGTCACGTTAAAAAGCCACCGGCTGTGTAGAAGACACAGCTAACACCTAATTTTTTTTAAATTCATAAATCAACCATATTTTAGATGCTCTTTAAAATGTATATTCTCATTTTACCCTTGAAATCTTTTGAAGCACACTTTACTCTTGTGCTTCATAGGAAAGATGGGAGAAATGGTTGCCATGGTAACAAAATATAAATATTTTTTAATTTATAAATTTTCCACCTTGAATTCAAATGCACCGTACTGACGGAAAATATGTCATACAAAAAATCTGGTGTGTCAAGCATAGAACACAAATTACCGAAGGTAAGAGAAAGTTATGAGCTATGCGACCAGGCACACCACATTTTGTAGTCTTAAAAATAAAATTTTTCTCGAGGAATATAATATATTGGATATATAATATAAGAGAAACATCTAGGATGATTGTACTTATCCTAGTCCCCTCTGAATTTCCGACCCTAAAGCAATGTCGGGTCATTACACTTAGGGGGGGGGGTATGGGGGGTGACCCTCTATGATGGCATGTCAACTCATATTCTCCGATGCATTAATTATAATTTGCCCGGCATGCAGTCGGCCTTGCCTTATCATGTCGGTTGGTTTAACGACTCCCCAAGGTTATTCGAAACGTGTAGGAGGACAACTTTTGAATTATGATAATAAAACGAGAGAATTTAGCTGGAAAATAGAAAATAAAAAATCTAAGAATGATCTCCCCTTGACTTTCTTGAATAGCTTAGAAATGTGTGATTATCTCAAAAACTATTGTTTTCGAAAAAAAAAACGGGTTAAAATAAAATTGTTTAATATAATGTAATTTATCAAAAATAAAAAGAAATTTCAAGTTTTTTTAGATAAAATATCACTTCCGGTTCACGGATTTATTCAAAAAATTGCTACACATTTAAAATTTGAGTTTAAGAATTACAGACTAAATTTCCATCGATTAAATGACATTATCCCAAAAAAATGCTATTCCAGTGACGTCTAAAAAGTAGTATTGAAATTTTTTAGCGATTACAATTCTAGTAGTAGCCCATACTTCGTATACAAGAAAGTAAAAATCTGGTGTGACTGGCGCACAGCACACAACTTTCTCTTACCTTCGGTAATCGAAAGTTGTGTACTGTGCTTGTCACACCAGATTTTTTGTGTCGACATGTATTTAGTTCCCGGCAGTAGGGAATATTTGAATTCAGATGTAAAATTTATAAGTATGGGAAAATATTTATATTTTGTAACCATGGCAACCATTTCTCCTATCTTTCCTATGAAGCACAAGAGTAAAGTGTGCTTCAAACAATTTTGAGGGCAAAACGAGAATATACATTTGAAAGAGCATCTAAAAAATAATTGATTTTTGAATTTTAATCAAAATCGTTAGAGCGAATTTTGAGAAAATCGAAAAAAACTGAAAAAGTACATCAGTAAAGTACTAGTACTCTTTGGCCGATTTTGATTAAAAGCTTATTTTTCCGGTCCCGGGGGGTGTTTAACTTATATATAAAATTTCAGCCTAATAGCTCAATTCCTTCATGCTTAAAAGAGAACACAGACACACAGACACCCACACCCACACACCCACAGACAGACCATGTCGCGAAAACCACTTTTTTGGATTCAGGGGACCTCAAAACGGGAAGATCCATCAAAATCTCGACATCGAATTTTTGACATGAATCCAATACTTTCTCCCTATATATATATTACATATATACATAGGTAAGAGAAAGTAAAAATGAATAAAATTCAAATAAATTTATTCGTTTTATGATAATCGAGTCAAAACACCATCCACAAACAAATGAAGAAATTTTAAAGAATATAAAACATCTCTTACCTATATATATGTTAAAATGTTAATATACGGGTGGGCCAATAGTGCGTGGACGGAAGATTGTGGGCTTATTAACGGATATTTTTGAAATTTGTTGATCGCACATAATGTGGGGCCTTTAGGGCTACAAATTAAAAATATTTTTGTTCCAATTGCACCTCATATACAGGGTGGTCCATATCAAAGTTATGTTTTTTTAAATGGAACGCCCTGTATATTATTGCATATTTGGAATCTACGGCCAATTTTAGTATGACTTTATGTCATGCAATGTATTCTAAAACAAACCGTTTAGCCGCAAATCGGGCTTTTGTGAAAAAACTGCTGTCTGAAAAAATTGAATATCTGGCGAACCATAAAACTTAGAGGACTGTTCTTTTGTGAGGTTACTAAGCATGAAATGTACTAATGTAGGCCAGATGGGTAACCCGGAATTATTCTTATGTTGGGAGATATGGCCATGCCAATTTGGAAAATTTCAATCATGGATAACTTCATTTTTTCAAATGGAACATGCTACTTTTTTTATCCCATGGGACGTGGAATTTAATTATCTTTCAGATGATATAAGGTTGTCTATATCTATCTTTGGTAGTTTTCATTTTATTCCAAAATATCTGATAACGAAAAAAAAAAATATTTATTATAGACAAAATAATTGAAAAAAAATCCAAACGCAAAACAAAATTGTAATAAATGGAAAAAATATGCTAAATATTCGAAAATGTCTTTAAATTTCTCTTAAAATCATTTATTAGAACTTCTCGAAAAAGAAATTAGGGTTATGTTCAGGTTAGGAGGTGCGCCATCTTGTTGACAAATCATAACCCGAATTTGAGCAAGCGGGACTTCTTTGAGGAGTTCAAATAAATGATTTTAAGGGAAATTTAAAGACATTTTCGAATATTTAGTATAATTTGTCCATTTATTACGATTTTGTTTTGCGTTTGGATTTTTTTTTCAATTATTTTGTCTATAATAATTTTTTTTTTTTTTCGTTATCAGATATTTTGGAATAAAAAGAAAACTACCAAAGATAGATATAGACAACCTTATATCATCTGAAAGATAATTAAATTCCACGTCCCATGGGATAAAAAAAGTAGCATGTTCCATTTGAAAAAATGAAGTTATCCATGATTGAAATTTTCCAAATTGGCATGGCCATATCTCCCAACATAAGAATAGTTTCGGGTTACCCATCTGGCCTACATTAGTACATTTCATGGTTAGTAACCTCACAAAAGAACAGTCCCCTAAGTTTTATGGTTCGCGAGATATTCAATTTTTTCCAGACAGCAGTTTTTTCACAAAAGCCCGATTTGCGGCTAAACGGTTTGGTTTGGAATACATTGCATGACATAAACTCATACTAAAATTGGCCGTAGAATCCAAATATGCAATAATATACAGGGCGTTCCATTTAAAAAAACATAACTTTGATATGGACCACCCTGTATATGAGGTGCAATTGGAACGAAAATATTTTTAATTTGTAGCCCTAAAGGCCCCACATTATGTGCGATCAACAAATTTCAAAAATATCCGTTAATAAGCCCACAATCTTCCGTCCACGCACTATTGGCCCACCCGGTATATATATAGGGAAAGTTGGTATCGGACTGCCTGGGGTCCGAACCCGCGATGTTTGGTATACGAGGTTAGCAAGCTAACCTCTACGCCAAGCCCCGAGGGCTGAAGGGGGTTTGGAATCAAATAAAATAAAAATTAAAAAACATTGATTGTTGAGTTTGATATTGTGCCATTTGATGTAAATTTTTCCAATAAACCCAGCTGCTAGCCAGAAATTAAACTCTTCCTCCCACAGTTTTAAGTGGCATAAGCGATTTTAGGTCAAGGAAAAATGATTATATTCTCGAACATAAATTTATTTTGATTTGATCAAATTTATGATTTTCAATAAATAAATGGAGAATAATAATAGCTTTGAATTGAACATTCATATTTAATTGACTTCCCACCAGGTTCTAATCCGAATCATGGCGGGGATATATTGCGAGAGGGTGAGTTCCTTTCTGGATGCATGTTTTTTTTATGCTTAAAATGACATTCATTTAGTATTATCTTAAAACTCATCACTCAACATCTTCTCTCCTAAGTTATAGTAATAAAATTTAAACCATTATAAAAGAAACAAAACGTCAAAAACCCCATCAAAACAAATCTGTCAATGACACGGTTAGTGTGTGTTTGAGTTAAATTAAGACAAGAAAGATTACATGTCAACAACAAATGTTAAGCAAGGGGTTTGGCTTGTAAAGGAAGGGAATATCCTGCAGATTGAAATGAGCAAAATGAAGAGGAGGGTGAGGGAATGTATTTAAGTTACATTTCATATGTATAATATATCAAGAGACAAGTTTACTCTTATCTAATCCAGGCACCAAAAATCGAACCACAAAACACTGATAAGGCTAATACAAAGATTCCTTGAAAGTAAAAAAAAAATCTATAAAAAATCACCTGTTGAAAATTGTTTATTTTTACTAAATTGATACACTCTAATGAGTATTATTGACGAATTAAATTATGAATGGAGATCTAGTTCTTTTGTTTTAATAATAAAAAATAATAAAAAAAAAACCTGGTGTGACTGGTCTCACAGTACACAACTTTCTCATACCTTCAATAATCGAAAGTTGTGTTCTGTGCTTTTCAAATCAGATTTTTGTGTCATATAAATTTAGTTTCCGCAGATATATTAGAATTCAAGATGTAAAATTTATAAATACTAGCCGCGGCGCCTGCTTTCGGCGGGGCTTCGCCTCCCTGATCCATCAAATCGAATTTTTGACATGAATCTAATACTTTCTCTCTCTATAAATATATATATGTTCTTGAAGGTTTCCGCGACCGGATGTATGCGAAGACAAGTTTTCTCGGGTTAAGTCGCGTGGGGTGCTGAGATTTACTCGACGTTTCGGCTCTCCTTTTGGAGCCATTTTCAAGAGAGAAGGAAGTTAGGAGGTAATGGTGGAGGGGGGTTGTTTACGGGGTCGCAGTCTTCCTGGTCCCCAGGTCAATTTGGTGGATGACTCAGAGGCGTGGATTGGTCTCTGAGAACTGGAGGAAGGTTGGGTGTGTGTAATTGTGTTCGGTTTAGGTTGACTACGGGGCCTCAATCTGCCTACTCCCCAAGTCGGTGTGTTGGTGGTGTGTTTGGTGGATGCCTCAGAGGTCTGGGTTTGTCTCTGACGGATGGACAGTGGTTGGTTCTGTGTAATCGGGTTTGTGTTTGGTTTGGGTTGACTTTGGGGCCTCAATCTGCCTACTCCCCAAGTCGGGGTGTTAGCTCTGGTTCCCGGGGTCTCAACCTGCCACTCCCCAGGCCGAGAGTAACTGAGTCAGTAACTGACTGAGTTACTCTCGGCCTGGGAGTAGGCAGGTTGAGAAACCAAGAGCTACACCCGACTTGGAGTAGGCAGATCTGAGGCCCCAAAGTCAACCCAAACCAAACACAAACCCGATTACACAGAACCAACCACTGTCCCTCAGAGCCAAACCCAGACCTCTGAGGCATCCACCAAACACACCGACCACACGCCGACTTGGGGAAGCAGATTGAGGCCCCGTAGTCCAACTAGACTGACCAGCAGCACACACCACCCCTTCCTCCAGTTCTCAGAGACCAATCCACCTGCCTCTGAGTCCATCCACCAAATTGACCTGGGGACCAGGAAGACTGCGACCCGTAACACCCCCTCCACCATCACTTCCTACTTCCTTCTCTTGAAAATGGCTCCCAAAAGGAGAGCCGAAACGTCGAGTAAATCTCAGCACCCCACGCGACTTAACCTGAGAAAACTTCTCCGCAAATATATATATATATATATATATATATATATATATAATATATATATATTATATAGGTAAGAGTATATAGGTAAGAGAAAGTAAAAAACAACGGTGAGTTTCCATGTATGAATCAGCGATAAAATTTAAAAAAATAGCTATCAATAAATTAAATAAACATGGACAAATAACTATTGTCCGAGATGTCAAAAAAATTTAAAGCAAAATATCATTGAAAAGGCACGAGAGGAAAATATAATGAAATGACGGAAAAAATTAGGGTAAGTAAAATGAAAAATACAAACAAGAATAAATTGTTTGCTATAATGAAGCTGTTTCACTTTTTGGTATTATGAGACCTCTAATGTTAGAGCATTACAGGCTCTTGAAAAATAAAAAAAATATATGCATGTGTGTTCATTCATAAATAAAAATCAAAATAAAGTTCAAGGTTTGAAATGGTATTTCTAAAGTAAATATTTATAGAAGTGTATAGTCAGAAAGCGAGAACGATTTTTTGGAAATATATTAGATCTCGAGTGGATCCTTTTTGAAAAGATTAGTTTTTTTTTGTTAAATAAAAAATATATATAGATAAATAAGTAAATAAATCAGTTTTGCGGAATTGAAAGAGTTATTTATAAATGTTGTCATTAAGAGAAAATATGGGGATTGACTTCCCCGAGACTTTCTCGTATATTCTTTTGGAATTACGTCTGGGTGTGTGTGTAAACACGATTGCTTAAAAACCAAAGCAGCTAGATCGATGAAATTTGGTATATGCTCTTTGCACTAAAATTGTAGAATTCTATCAACTTTTGGAGTAAATACGTCACTTGGAAGTAGTACTTTACTTAAAAAGTTTTTTCAAAAATTTTGAAATTTTCAATTTTTTTGTTATATTATGATAAAATACTCTATTTTAAAAAGTTTTTATTCTTTGACATTTTTACAAAAACTGAATAATTTTTGAAATAATCACAGAAGAAATAGAAAATATTCGTTAATTTTGATTAAAAAAAAAAAATCATACAGGTGTCATTAAAAAAAGGGTAAATATAAACAAATGAATTTGTGAAACAAATGAATTTGCTTATATTTATCCTTTTTTTAATGACTCCTGTATGATTTTTTTTTTTTTTTTTATCAAAATTAACGAATATTTTCTATTTCTTCTGTGATTATTTCAAAAATTATTCAGTTTTCGTAAAAATGTCAAAGAATAAAAACTTTTTAAAATAGAGTATTTTATCATAATATAACAAAAAAATTGAAAATTTCAAAATTTTTGAAAAAACTTTTTAAGTAAAGTACTACTTCCAAGTGACGTATTTACTCCAAAAGTTGATAGAATTCTACAATTTTAGTGCAAAGAGCATATACCAAATTTCATCGATCTAGCTGCTTTGGTTTTTAAGCAATCGTGTTTACACACACACACACACACACACACACAGACATAATGCCAAAAATGGTGTTTTTGGACTCAGGGAGGTCTAAAACGTGGAGAAACATCAAAATCTCGAAGTCGAATTTTTTTACGATTACATAACTTTCTCTATACGAGAAAGTAAAAAGGGGTTGGAAGTTAATGTTAAAAGTAATTTAGGGCAAATAAAATAAGTCAGTTTACTTTTAATGAAGCAAAAAATAGATATATCATTAATTTGTCGCTTCAAATGGATTTTGTTCAATTAAATAAAAATCACAACATTTGAGAATAGAATTAACCTAAGGCCCCCAGACAAGTTTTTATGTGCAGCCCATCACCAAATTAATTCATAATAAACACAAAAACTAAGCATTTGATACAATGAAATACAGAACCAAAAATCTGGAGTGTCAAGCACAGAACACAACTTTCCATTACAGTGGCGTAGCGAGCTTAACTCGCGCCCGGGGCACAATACCTTTTTAGCGCTTCCCCCCCCCCCCATTTGAAAATCATATAATATTATATGTAAAATATACAAAATTATTACAATACACTGGCACTAAATTTAAAATATATTTTCCAAACATCAATTATAATAAAAATAAAAATTATCCAGCAATTTGTTGTTTTGCGGACTATGTGGCGCCCCTTTGTGAGTAGCGCCCGGGGCATGATGACCCCCCTTGCCCCTCCCCTCGCTAGACCACTGTTCCATTACCGAAGGTAAGATAGATATTTTTGTGTCGAGATATACCGGTATTTAGATTCCGCCAATATATTAATCGAAAAAAACTGAAAAAGTACATCCGTAAAGTACTAGAACTTTTTGGCCAATTTTGTTCAAAACCTACGTGTCTCATGCCGGAGAGGTACCTAACTTAAATATAGAAATTAAACCTCCTAGCTCTTTTCGTTCTTGAGATATTTTGTTCACAGA
Organism: Euborellia annulipes; assembly: GCA_023213315.1. NCBI lineage: Eukaryota > Metazoa > Arthropoda > Insecta > Dermaptera > Anisolabididae > Euborellia > Euborellia annulipes. The sequence continues at coordinate 12,456 of JAKCPI010019684.1, forward strand.
CAGACCATGTCACGAAAACCACTTTTTTGGATTTAGGGGATCTCATAACGTGTATATCCATCAAAATCTCGACATCGAATTTTTGACATGCCTGAATAAGGCTAAAAGCAATCACAAGACTTTTGGATGGGCCAAATATCTAATCCTTCGCAATTTCAAATAAAAAAATAATCTCAGACATCTATGATTTCAATCAACTTTTCTACACCTAATTATAAAATTTAATATGAATGAACTTGTCTGAGAAGATTATGTATCTCGTATGAGAAATATCTCTGATAATAATAAGATATAATCAGAAAAAAAAATGAACTATAGAAACCACAAATTCTTATTAATTTTCTGAATTCTATGGAGAATGAACTCGGGTTGGTTTATAAAATAATATCTGTTGAAAATTTATGTTTAATTATTCATTCATTTATTTAATCTTGCATATATCTGAGTTACTAGTCATAATTCTAATAATGGTAACGACGAAAATCCCAAAATATATATATATAATCAATCAGTTATATTTATGATAACAACTTAGGGTTTCGAAATGGGTTACGGGAAAACCGAAACGTCAGCAACTTTTTAAAAATATATTTACAAAGACAGAGGCAGCTAAGAAAAAAAGCTCTGAATCAGCTGGAAACGTTTCGGTTCATTTATTATATACCATCTTCAGCCCATAAAATATACACCGATTAATGGACTGAAGATAGTACATAATAAATGAACCGAAACGTTTCCAGCTGATTAGTGAAAGCATTCAAGAGCATATTTTCTTCTGCCTCCACATAAATCCTTTACTAAATACCTACAGTCACAATTCCTCCCCTCAATATTTACAAAGAAACAGGTATCCTATTATACTTTCTACATGTGTAATTTTAAAAGTTAATTAAAGTCAAGACTCCGTTGAACCATCCTTGAAAATGTCAAAAACAAACAAAAAAAAACAAAAATTCGTATTTCAATTGGAAGAATAAGAAAATATTCAACTTGAAATATAATTTGAAAAATATAAGATATATAAAGATCAATATATTTATAAATAAAAACGATAAAGTTGGTGTTATTTAAAGATGGATAAAAAATGACGTCATGTTGGAAAAACAGGTTGCTATTAAGTGGAAGGTATCAAAGCATTGAATTCCTTTTCAAGGGGATTTAAATCAACAGGGTTTTTTTTTTATTTCTTTAAATTTCAAACAACAAAGTGAATGAAATGTTAAATCTATAATAGTTAATTGTATATATATATGATGTTAATTTGAAATATATATGCACGTAAAATGAGATATTTAATTTTAAACGATGACTCAATTTTTCTTTAAATTTGAAAGATCAAAAAAATGCCAATGTAAACCGATGTAAACGTTTAGCCTTTTTTTTAAATAAGCATGAGAGTTTATATAGGAGTGACGGAGTTAAAGGACACTCAAGCATTTTTTACAAGTGATTATTTCATTGTTTTTATAAAATAAGATGATAATCTTTATTGGAAATTTTTTGGGTTGCAACCTGAAAAGTTCAAATAAAAATTTTTTTCATTAAAAAAAAAAAAATGAAATAATCACATGAAGAAAAGGTATGTATGATTGTCCTTCAACTTTGTAACAGTACAAACAGCTATAAGTCAAATTTAAAATTTGACATTGGAAAAGCTCGCACTTGATTCGACAAAAAATAATTAATAAATATAATTTATAAAAATAATATTTCAAATTTTAATAATATAAGTGTGAGTTTAATAAAATATATGATGTTAATTTGAAAAATCAAATGACATAATGCAAAATTAGACATTAGTGAGGTTAAGTTCAAATATAAATAAAACCGTATTAAAATTAATAATAAAGGACGGATAATTATTTAATAAATAGAAATCAATTTGTTTAATAATTATTTTTAAATAAGAAAAACATTATAGATGTGAGTTATGTGTTGGAAGAATGGACCTTTCAAAAAAAAAAAAAAAAAATGACAAGTTGGAGGTGATTTATAGAAATGAATAATTGATAAATAATTGGAAATAAATAGTAAATATGAAATAAAAGACTCACCCATCTCCGACAACTACACATTTAATCGCTTGCATTTTTCACAACACAACGAACGTACGACACAACGTCACTAGCAGTTGACTCTTCTGTGCAAATGAGCGTCAATGGCAGGGCGGGGAGGCAACATGGAGAGACAACCGGAGTCAAACTAAACTCTTCTTATTTGTTTCTAGAACAAACAATAATTATGAAATATCAATTAAAATAAATAATTATTTTAATATGTATTAATATTTTTATAATTATTGATATTTAAATTTATTTAGTTTATTATTTTGAATGCTATTTAAAAAGAGGGAAATTTAAAGAAGTAAATTTTTTTTATTTCATATTTGTTGTTGTTGTTCATAGCAGTTTATAAACAAAGTCGCTTCTTAATTTTTTTGACTTTTTTGTGAAATTTTGTTAGTTCTTTTATTATTTCTTTTTGTGGAGGGTTTTTTTAAACTCTTTTACTACATTTTGGAATAATAAAAGTTAGGTTTGCTTTTGGAATTTAGCTTAACTAAGGATTTCTCTGCGTTGTTAAGGTAAATATTTTGAATATTTTTTTTTCTTTTTTTATTTTATCGAAATGGTCAAAACGCGTAGCCAATGTAGGCTTGGGACTAGAAGTATAGGTGTAGGAACCGATGATAGGTCATGTCCAGAAGATGATAGTGTAGAGAGACTTAATCAGGTGATTTGTAATTTAGAGAGCGAATTAGCTCGGCTTCGGGATGAGTTAGATTCGATTAAAAATGTTATTGGCCAAGGACAGGGAGATTCGGATGTCTGTCAGGGAAGTGAAATTATGTTAAATAATTCAGATATAGTTAGGGGGATTAGTGATAGGGTTTTGATATTAGGCGATAGTTTGTTTAAATATTCGGCTTCTTATGTAGCATCTAGTGGGTTTAAATCCTGGTATTTTCCTGGGGTGAGATTTGAACAGTTAGCTGACATTGTAGAGGGTTATGTAGGAGGTGGAAGGGATTTAGTGTTTGTCCATGTAGGTACGCATAATATTTATGATGCTAGTCCAGAAATATTTAGGTGGAAATTTGATAGGTTAGTTAATTGTCTTCGGGATAAATTTAACGGGGCAAAATTTATTTTTAATGGGATAGTCTATAGGAGAGATGTTGATTTTAGAAGAATTGACTGGGCCAATGACATTTTGAGTAGAGTCTGTTCTCAGTATGGTTGTACGTTCAAGAATCCAAATAGTTACCTAAATTGTAAGGATTTGGGGAGGAATGGAATTAATTTAAATAGGTCTGGTTCCTACAAGTTAGGGAAGGTGTGTGTTGAGACAATATTAGAGAATCAAAAAACTAGATGGAGGGGGTAAGAGGACAACTACTTTAGTCAGTAAGAATATGGGGTTTAAAGTGTTAGTCCTTAATTGTAGGAGTATATTAAACAAAATTCTGTAGGATCTGGAATTGATTTGTGGAACGGTTTGTCTGTCACTACTTGGGATTATAGTCCTCTGCCCCCTATGATTAAATCTATAATAAATTTTGTCAAGTCCTAATGTGCTAGTTGTGTGAAATTTTTATTTAGTTCTTGATCGCAGAGAATAGTTGAGGTAGAGAGGTCATACCATCCTTGTTAAGGTTTTGGCCAGGTTTTCCTTAACAGCTTAAGGCGAATGTCGGGATGGCTAATGCGACGTTTACTCCTGGTCTCGTGGCTTGCGCGTGTTTTTTTTGATAATTGTTTTTTTTTTTATTTGAATTGCATGAACATGTTGATTGTTAATGAGCATACATTTCTATTTATTTATTTTGTTTTATTTTTTTTTTTTCTTTTTTTCCTTTTGTTTTGTTGTATTTGTTATTGTATTTAAATTTGTATTGTGTTTGTTGGACCTAGCCACCGAGGACTGGTGCCTCTAAGCGGGTCGTAATAAATTTATTTATTTATTTATTTATTTTATTTTATTTATTATTTAAAATTAATACAATATAATACATTTTTATTATTCTTTATATTGTTGTATTTTTTTTTAACACTCACACTTTTTTCCCACTCACAATCACACCCGCATACATACAGTCTTCTCGGCAACTCAGACCATATAATTCTTTTTACGAGACTTCTATTTAATAATATATATATTTGAGGTTCAGGCATATTTATTTAAGCCATTTGGTATCCAAATGGCTTAAATAAAACAATCGCAAAACCTGGGGATCTGAACCCGCGACCCTTGGGTATAGAAGGTCAGCTACCACGGCCCGAGGGCATTGTTGTATTTGATATTTATTCTTTAAAATAAAATTTTCACTGAAACCAAAACTCTTTGAATGAAATAAAAAAAATAAAATGTGCTTTTTTTGATTAAGTGAAGGAAAGACAGATAAATAAAAAAAAAAAAAATACGAGCTCGGGTAACTCGAGGTCACCAAACACATACAATAAGATATGAGTTCGTAAGTGAAGATTGGATATAATGAAGCTTGAATTAATAAAATTTGACGAAATTAGATGCAAACAAAAAAAATTAATAAAAAATACAATTGTTATTCGCCGCCATTTTATTAAATATCAATCTCCAAAAAATTTTTAATATAACCCAATTAAGTGCATTAGAGCATGATTTGCTCAAGTGTTATTTTAATTAAATAATTGTTTATAATTTTCTAATTGAGCAACCTTTGAATGTAGTTAAAAGGTTGTAGAAGAAATATTGGATCTGCTTACTTGAGTTTGAGGTTTTTCGAGGTGAGTTTGATGATTATGTTTAAAAATTGAATGAAATTGTTCCGTATTCATTGTTATTTATATGTATATAGGAAGAATTATAATTAATTTGAAAATAAAAGTTTCTCTTCGCCGCGAAATGTGTGTGCGATGCCTAGATGAGATTGAAAATAAACTACTCGTATTGTTAGATAAAAATGTATTCTATTTAATTCACAACAATGAACTGTCAAGGTTACCAGCATTTTCAATCACAAGAGAAAGTCATCTACACTAGCGCTAGATGCGGTGAAATCAGAAAACTTCAAAATGACGTTTTAGTATAAAAGCTGTCAGTTGAATTATTATAAAAATTTATTAGATCTTTAAATGAAAAAGTATTAATTTATTCTTAAAACACTTTTAAAATGGTATTTTTAAATATTTTTCTCAATATATTTTTTGAAATTTAAAAACATTCGCTCGATATAAAAAAAATATTGATAAAAAATTTCCTTATTTTCAAGGAAAAAAAATATTTCGTTTTTTTAGTTTAATGTTTCTTACTAAAAAAATTTTTTTTTTTTTTAGGTCGGACCTTAAATTCAATGAAAATTCATGTATTCGTCAAATCATAACCTGCTGCAATGGCAAATGTTTGGCAACAACAAGTGTTTGCCCTAGATGCCAGGTATAATGCCTGTAGGGCCTCTAATCAACCCTCTTTCAGTAAATATATTTTGAAAATGTATATCAAGCATTTCCAAGGTTCACTAATTCACGTTCTGTTGATCTAGGAACATTATATATAAGAAGAAGAAGTCAACTTCTAAGATCACATGCGAAAGGAGAGGTATTAAAAACTTTATTACCATAATTTTTTTCTTTAAAAGGGTCCTAAGATTTCGGAGAGTAGTGGGGGTAGCCACAGATTTAAACGGTGTCCAGTTAATGTATTTTTTGGAGGCTGCTTGTTCTCCTTCCTAATCTGATCCGTACGTTCTTGAATCATTTTTGGGAATCCTCATAATCAGGGCAAATCTTGGAATATGGGCCGAGGAATGTTTTCCCTAGAAATGTTAAGAAAAACGCTTACTATGATTATTTGCTAA
>JAKCPI010019685.1:0-11910 GCA_023213315.1 Euborellia annulipes
TTTATTAAATAAATAAATAAAGAACGAAATAATAGTATTTTTAACTTTTTTTTCTTTAAATCTCTTGAACAGTTTTCCGTAGCGATGGCTTTACATAGTCATTAAATTAGAAATCTCTTTATATATAGCTTATAGTAATAATAATTAATTGTATTTTGTATAATATATAATAAAATTTTTGTAAACATGGTTCAACTTGTACTAAAAATTTTATTGCACGAGTGAACTAGATATATGTTCTGGGAGGTTTCCGCGACCGGATGTATGCGAAGATAAGTTTTCTCGAGTTAAGTCGGGATGTTGAAATTTATTCGACGTTTCGGCTCTCCTTTTGGAGCCATTTTCAAGAGTATGGGATTAGGGAGGAATTGTTGAGGTAGTTTGTTTACGGGGTCGCAGTCTTGCTGGTCCCCCAGGTCAATTTTATGGATGCCTCAGAGGCGTGGATTGGTCTCTGAAAGCTGGAAGAAGGTTGGGTGTGAGTACCGGTAATTGTGTTTGGGTTCTGTTTAAGTTGACCTCGGGGCCTCAATCAACAACATTTGTAATCTTAACTGAATTGTACCTGAAGAAGGCCGCAGAATGAGTGGCCGAAACGTCGTAATTATTACAAATAAACCACAGTTAACCCAAAATTAAATTCTTTTATTAATGATAACAACTCTGAAAGCTTAAATTCCAAAAAAAAAAAAACGAAGTAAAAGTTTAAAATTAAAAAGTAAATCAGAATCATTTGAATTGAATTTAACCTTAAATTTAATTTAATAGATTCGTTATTGAAATAATTACTCTATACAAATCTCCAATGAAAATGAATAATAACAAATGAAAAATGAGTTCATGACCTTTTATCATTAGATCTGGGTCACGTAGCTTACATTACAAGTACAACTATAGAATGAATAGAGATCCTTTTTTTTTCCTATTTATTTATTATTATTACTTGGCTAAATTAATTCAAGTTAATATCTTAATTACTCCCTCTACCTCTCTCGCTGATAACGTCTTATTCAGGATTGCGTGTTGCTTACAACGTTTTGCTATTATGTATTATTACAATTTAAAAGAAAATCAATGGCGAATGAAAAAATTAAATTGGAATTGGGAATCAGATATCTAATCTGAATCAAAGAGTATTATTATATTCGCTTCTTGTTTTCTATTCATTTTGTTAATTTTTATTTAATTTTGATTTTAACACGTTATAGTTTCAAAAATCGAATTAAAGGTCAAATGAATTTTTGATTAAATTTAAACCCTTGGCCCTAGTTGAAACATAATATAGGGGAGACCGGGGCAGGTTGGCCCACTAATTTTTATTTCTTTTATAAAATTTTTTATTTAATCATTTTCGTTTATGTTTCCATTTTAAAATGTTGGTGCAACCTTAAGCTACCAAATGGTCATCGTAAAAGTCTCCTAAATTGATGTTAAAAATTAAAAAAAAAAATTATTTCTAAAATATTTCGAGTGGGCCAACTTGCCCCGTGGTCGGGGCAGGTTGGCCCGGACCACGGGGCAGGTTGGCCCGGAAGGCATTTGTTATTTTTATATGAATTAAAATGCAAGAAAATAATTTAAAACAACTTAATTTTAACACACAAAGTTTATTTTAAATTATAATTGGTTATTGCAACAGTTTCAGTAATAAGTGAGTACTAAATCAAAAAAAACTATATCGTGACTTCAAGAACTTTTCCTTTTTCAGTTTTTCTTTTGTATTTACGAATCACTGTTATAACCGTGGTCCAGAGGTTGGGGATGAGAGTCAGAATGCTATGAAGAGCATTGCAGACACCTTACTTGGGCTTGGCAAGTTTGCAAAAAGAGTATCCCAACAAGAGTCCCAACTTTTCTCTTCCAACGCTCAATTTGTGCTCTTTTGAAAAATCTCTTAGCCCTCGGGGCTTCGTGTAGAGGTTATCGTGCAAACCTCGTATACCAAAAGTCCCAGGCAGTCCGATGATTTTATTTAAGCCATTTGGTATCCAAATGGCTTAAATAAGAATGCCTGGACCCCCAAAATATATAATTATTAATACAACGGTTATAGTAAAAGTCTTATATGGCCTGAGTTACCGAAAAGACTGTGTGAATGTAAGTGTGAATGTTTAAAAAAAAAAAAAAAAGCAAGCGGAAACACTTCATATCTTCCCGAACCACACATATTCAAAGAACTAGAACGTTTTAGAAAACAATAAGAACATATTCATATATCTGATAACAATTTCCCAAAAACAAACACACGCGCTCATTTATGAAGCAAAATTTCCTCCAATAAACTCTCAATAACGGCCAGTATAACATCGATATTTATAATAATTTTTATTTTGTTACTTTTACATCATTCATTGCCACTAAAATTGAAAAGATAAAACAGGGTTTAACGATTTCATACATACAATGGCAAAAAATCGAGTGGGCCAACCTGCCCCGTCATTTTTGGGCCAACCTGCCCCGTCATTTTTGGGCCAACCTGCCCCATCGTCATATTTGAAACAATTTTTATCCCGCACAAATCCCGTTGAGGTTTTTTAATTAATATGCCATGGAGAAATAATCCTTATACTCTAACCTTTAAACATAGTGCTCACTTTTTATCCTCGAAGTAACCAAAAAGTAGATAAAACAATTTTATTCAACTAATAAAAAGTTACTCCAAGGTGCAAAAAACGAATAAATGATCCTAGCTCATGCGAATTTACTCCGATCGCTATAGTTGTCTTGGCAGAAGTAGGGTGGCAGTGCTATTAACCTTCATTCTGATCCGTAACACAATCGTCCAATTATTCTGCGAAATATCGCGACTGGGCCGACCTGCCCCGTGGGCCAACCTGCCCCGGTCTCCCCTATACCGGGTGGGCCAATAGTGCGTGGACGGAAGATTGTGGGCTTATTAACGGACATTTTTAAAATTTGTTGATCGCACATAATGTGGGGCCTTTAGGGCTACAAATTAAAAATATTTTTGTTCCAATTGCACCTCATATACAGGGTGGTCCATATCAAAGTTATGTTTTTTTAAATGGAACACCCTGTATATTATTGCATATTTGGATTCTGCGGCCAATTTTAGTATGAGTTTATGTCATGCAATGTATTCCAAACCAAACCGTTTAGCCGCAAATCGGGCTTTAGTGAAAAAACTGCTGTCTGGAAAAAATTGAATATCGAGCGAACCATAAAACTTAGGGAACTGTTCTTTTGTGAGGTTACTAACCAGGAAATGTACTAATGTAGGCCAGATGGGGAACCCGAAACTATTCTTATGTTGGGAGATATGGCCATGCCAATTTGGAAAATTTCAATCATGGATAACTTCATTTTTTTCAAATGGAACATGCTACTTTTTTTATGCCATGGAACGTGAAATTTAATTAGCTTTCAGATGATATAAGGTTGTCTATATCTATCTTTGGTAGTTTTCTTTTTATTCCAAAATATCTGATAACGAAAAAAAAAATATTTATTATAGACAAAATAATTGAAAAAAAAAATCCAAACGCAAAACAAAATTGTAATAAATGGAAAAAATATGCTAAATATTCGAAAATGTCTTTAAATTTTCCTTAAAATCATTTATTTGAACTTCTCAAAGAAGTCCGGCTTGCTCAAAATCGGGTTATGATTTGTCAACAAGATGGCGCACCTCCTAACCTGAACATAACCCTAATTTCTTTTTCGAGAAGTTCAAATAAATGATTTTAAATGAAATTAAAAGACATTTTCGAATATTTAGCATATCTTTTCCATTTATTACAATTTTGTTTTGCGTTTGGATTTTTTTTTCAATTATTTTGTCTATAATAAATATTTTTTTTTTTCGTTAACAGATATTTTGGAATAAAAAGAAATCTACCAAAGATAGATATAGACAACCTTATATCAGCTGAAAGATAATTAAATTTCACGTCCCATGGCATAAAAAAAGTAGCATGTTCCATTTGAAAAAATGAAGTTATCCATGATTGAAATTTTCCAAATTGGCATGGCCATATCTCCCAACATAAGAATAGTTCCGGGTTCCCCCTCTGGCCTACATTAGTACATTCCATGGTTAGTAGCCTCACAAAAGAACAGTTCCCTAAGTTTTATGGTTCGCGAGATATTCAATTTTTTCCAGACAGCAGTTTTTTCACAAAAGCCCGATTTGCGGCTAAACGGTTTGTTTTAGAATACATTGCATGACATAAACTCATACTAAAATTGGCCGCAAAATCCAAATATACAATAATATACAGGGTGTTCCATTTAAAAAACATAACTTTGTTATGGACCACCCTGTATATGAGGTGCAATTGGAACAAAAATATTTTTAATTTGTAGCCCTAAAGGCCCCACATTATGTGCGATCAACAAATTTTAAAAATGTCCGTTAATAAGCCCACAATCTTCCGTCCACGCACTATTGGCCCACCCGGTATATGAAAATTTAAAAATGAGGGTTATAATTTTCAAAGATTTATTTAAAAAATAAGTTTATATACTCGTAGATATACAGTAGAGTCCCGTTAATCCGAACTAATTGGGACCGAGGGTCGTTCGGAATATCGGGAAGTTCGGATTAACCGGAATTGTAAGCTTGAATTAGTTAATTTTGATAATAAAGTCGTATTTATAACGTTGTAAACCGTGAAACTTGTCGGTGATATTAAACTCTAAATAAATATTTCATAATAATAATAAAAAATAAAGTTCCTTTAATGTCTAATTTTCATTTGTATTCCTCTTAAAAAAAAAAAAAAAAATCGTAGGCAAAAAGAGTTCGGATTAACCGGAAGCTCGGATTAGCGAGGTTCGGATTACCGGGACTCTACTGTATTTTGAAATGTTTTATTTAGAAATAAAAGAGAAAGTTGTGTGCTGTGCGAAGTGACAAGAGATTTTTATTTTTAATATACAGATAGCTACAGGGGACGTTGCACAAGAGAATTTCTCGGGATCACGCATCCAAGATTTCTCTGCGCCTGGTATCGCTTAACCCAATGATTGTGGTGACTGTTACTCTTCTCCGTTCCCAGGCCATCTAGGCCTATATATTAGTTTACCAAAATTAAGAAGATAAATTAAAAAAATATAAAATTTAAGTGTGGAGAAAAAAAGGTTGAATTTATTTTATTTAAAAAAAAAAAAATGTTTTATTTTTAATTAAGTCGTTTTTCTCAATTCGGAGAATTTAATATTTTTATTTCTTTTTAATTGGTTCTGAGAAAAGGTGACATCAGAGTATATTGTTTGACTCCCTGGCGGCTTGACCTTGTCCAGAAAGCAGACGATTTAAGGGACTATCTCTCTCTCACTTGCACTCACAGTCTCTTTCTACTCGGTGAATAAACACACAAGGAAAGCAAATTAAATAAACCATGGGTGATTCTCGTTCATTTTATAAGACCAGTTTTTAATTCCTTCCCTATTTTGAAAATATTTATCGATTCACCATGGTTAGTTATAATTACCGGTACTCTTTCTTTTGAACGTCCTTGTCTTGTGAATTAAAAAGAGAGACAAGAGAATCAAGGAGTTATTTTAATATCAATTTAATTTTAATTAAATATCGGAGATTAAATGCAATCAGTGAGCCCACTGTCTTTAATGATCCTAGAATCGCCAGAGTCAAATTATTTCACCAAAGAAGATAAATATTTTTTATTAGAATTTTAAAGCCTAGAATCATAAAAGATTCATTTTTTTTTAACAGTGAAATAATTACATGTAAAACAATAATTTCTCTCTATAAATTTCATATATAGGGTAAGAGAAAGTAACAAAGATAGTTGATGTGTTTATAAAAATAAACTTTCTTGAAAATAATAATATTTAAGTAAAAAATATTTCTATAACTTTAGTAGATAGATAGGTGGTTAAATATTTTAATAAATGAAAGAAAAATAATTAAAAAAAAAACTAGTTTTCATTCAATAAATGGAATGAACCAGTGGCGTAGCGAGCTTAACTCGCGCCCGGGGCACAATACATTTTTAGCGCCCCCCCCCCATTCGAAAACCATATAATATTATATGTAAAATATACTCGTAAATTAATAAATAAATAAAGTAAAATAAATAAAGTCATAGGCTTTAAATTTGAGACAAAAAATGTAGTTGAGAAAACAAGACTATATTTTGAAATGTCTATGATCATCCAGAAATCAATTATAATAAAAATAAAAATTATCCAGCAATTTTTTGTTTGGCGGACCATTTGGCGCCCCTTTGTGAGTAGCGCCCGGGGCATGATGACCCTCCTTGCTCCCCCCTCCCTAGGCCACTGGAATGAACAAGTGATTGGAAGTTTTTATTTATTTGATGACTCGAGTAATATTAATAGAATAGATTGACAAACTAAATTTGACAAGTATATATCTATAAAATCCAATCATAAAGAGATTAATAGCAGGCCATGTAGCAAGCAAAATAGGAATAAAACAATTCCCAAAGAGATCTTATCTTAATTATTTACTAACTAGTCAATACTAATCAATAATTAACAGAAAAACCCTCATAATTTTATGCTGAATCAAATACACTTAGATTTTAACAGATGAAAAAATGACACAAAACACTTGCAAATCTGTTTAATTAAACCGAGTTTGAGCATTTATGCATTATTATTTAAATGATAATGTAAAAGATTATTAATGTTTGATAATCGAATTATTTTTAGAATAAATATTTAAAAAAATAATTATTTATAGGTTATATTATATTATAGGTCACTAACCTCACTTGTCATTTTTTCATCGCATTTAACATTAAAAGTGATTATTATATTTATTATATAAGCAAAAATAAGTGAAAATAATTAAATATTTTTCAAGAAATTAAATAAATTCTACCTTTAATAGTTGAACTGGCAGTCAGATAGGCAGGCCCAGGTCAGGAAAATCACTTTGAATTCACAACACACACATAAAAATAAAACTATAACAAATTATAAATGAATAACACGAATAAATAAATACTTTTTAAATAATAACGAAAAGTTAAAAAGAACACGGAGCCGAGAGACAAATAAAAAAGCGGGATCGCACCGAATGGCTCAAGTAGCCGCTGTCTAGAGAGCGCTGCCAGCGGTACACACAGACACACACACACATAGCCACTCTCTCTTCAAGGGCGAATCCAGTGGTGTGTCTCGGGGGGGCGGGGGGGAATCTGGTGTGACTGGTCGCACAGCACACAATTTTTTCTTATTATCGGTAATTTAAAGGCGCATTCTGTACTTGTTTGCCAGAATATTAATACAAATCAAATTTTTAAGTATTAATTTTTAAAATTTTACATTAAAAATAATTTTTTTTTCGGGATTCAAATCTCGGAGAGGGGGGGGGGTAATTACCCCCTTTACCCCCCCTTGAATCCATCCTTGTCTCTCACACATACCTATGCACCTGTATGCATTCAACATGGTTAAAAAAGTAATTTAACCTGATAACCAAAGGAGTATTTCAGAGGGAAAATTTATAATAAAAAAATTTAATTTAATTTAAAGTAAGAAGGAAATCCAAAAAATTCCTTATAAAATTATTTTCTATTTTTATTATATTCATCAAATTAATAAAAATAAAAATAAAAACTGAATTACATTATCAAAGTGTACTTCAAACAATTTTCACGAAATATTACTGATATACTTTTTAAAAGGGCATCTAAATAATAATTGATTTATATGAATTCTAGCCCTCGGGCTTGGTGTAGTTGGTAGCGCGCCTGCCTTGTATACCAAGGGTCGAGGGTTCGGATCCCAGGCAGTCCGATGATTTTATTAAAGCCATTTGGATTCCAAATGGCTTAAATAAGAATGCCTAGAACCCCCATAGATATATTTACAAATAACGAGTATCGTTTGAAGTCTTAAATGCCCTAAATTGCCGAAAAGACCTTGTGAATGTGAGTGTGAATGGTAAAAAAAAGTGTGTTTAAAAAAAAAATGAATTTTAATCTAAAAATCTGGTGTAATTGTCGCACAGCACACAACTTTCTCTTACCTTCGGTAATCGAAAGTTGTGTTCTGCGCTTGTCACATCAGATTTTTTGTGTCGACATATATTTAGTTTCCGACAGTACTGTCATTCGATTTTCAAGATGTAAAATTTATAAGCAGTGCCGTAATAAGGCAGTAGCGTATCCAGGTGGGGGCGAAGAATTTAAAATTTCAACCTCCTCTCTTATTTCCGCGAGGTGCTTTCTGACTTGCCCGAAGACACACACCTCAAACCCAACCGGCCTCTCGCTGTAGCCATCTCCGGCACTCCGTGAAGTTACATCATTTCCTATCTCTAACTCCACCACCTGATTTCGTCTCTAGCTAGTGAACTAATCCTTATTACTGGTTCCACCCGGTTCCTTTTATCCAACCTCTTCTATGGAATGGAGAATGTCCTGGTATGAGGAGGGACTCCCTCAGCACCGGCGTGTAGCCTGCTCCTTTCGAATAAGGCATTACTGAGAGGGAATCTTCTTTACCTCCCTTCCACAGGACGGGATGTCACAGCAACTCCCTCTCCCCGTAGAGTTGCCTGGGGGCTATTGTGGTGTGATCCTATATTTCAATCCAATGCCTGCTTGAGAATTTGTTTACATTAAATAAATATTTTTATTTAATGGAAAAATCTCGCACCCCCAGGGTTTGAACAGGCATCCTCATTGTAGAAAGCCCGCATCCAAGCCCGCTACACCAGCTAACTTAAGTCATTAGTGTATTAATAATTTTTACTAAAATTGCCGTAACTAAATAACTAGCATTAAAGTCTCTTTTAATATTTTTTTTCTTTTCTTCTTGGATAGAAAATATATAATAATGATATCTAGAAAAAAAAGATGCCGTTTTGTGATATGTTAATAAAACACATGGCGTCATGACATCATATCTTTCTCTCTTTTTTCCCTCTCAATTGAAGATTCATTCTTAAAATGGCTGCCTATACCCCATTTTCCAAGACTCAAAAAGGAAATGAAACTTTTCCGCTGCCACGACGGCGGCTGATATTAAATATAGAGAAAAAATATAATAGGCTGGAATTTAATTTTGAATAAGATAAGAGGCTAAAGAAACTTCTTCGTATAAACTTATGTATTTTACAATCAAACTCAAAAATAAAAAAATATCTTGTTATTTATGTTTTTTGACATTACAAATTGTTAAAATATCAGCTGTTATTTATGTGTTAATAATTAATTGTTCCAAATTATGGGCAAATTTTTTTAGAATGAGTATTTAATCTTTTCTTTATAGATGTTTAAATAAAGATACTTGTTTGCGGTTTGTTTGTATAAGATACAAAGTTTCGGCCACTCATTTTGTGGACTTCACAATAGCTGAATCAATATGTAGTAGAATAAATAAAAGGCCAAGCAGCTATGTTTATTTCTTTATTATTGAACCCATAGCGACGTTTCGGTCGACTATGCGACCATCTTCATGGCTACAATGGAGTTTATAAAACTCATAACATCAAAAGGTTGTATAAAAAATTTCAAGCCATAAAAATAATTGGTCTTTTATAAACTCCATTATAGCCATGAAGATGGTCTCATAGTCGACCGAAACGTTGCTGTTCTATAATAAAGAAATAAACATAGCTGCTTGGCCTTCCTTCTTTCTAGAAATGCCTAAATAAGCTCTTTAAATTAGCCACTTTTTACATTAAAAATTTTATTTCAAAAAAATCATAGTATATTTCATCATGAGATTTTTCTTAAAGAGTTTCTGAATACAGGTTTTAAATTATCGTTTTTTTATTATTGGAGTTTTTAATTATTGGCCATATTTGAATTAATTGTATTAAAAATACAAATACTGTACAATGTTTCGACTGCTTATTCTGCATTCGTTTTCAGCTACTGTGAACTTGCTCCGACTCAAGTGAACTGATAACGTTATTTGAGTCGGGGCAAGTGTACAGTACTTGAAAACGAATACAGAATAAGTAGACGAAACGTTAAACAGTATTTATATTTTTAATAAATAATTAATACCAATGTGGACTACAACTAAAAACTCCCATAATAATAATAATACAAACCACTAAAGTTTTAATAAACATATCGGGTGTATAACTTTTTAATGGTCCAAACGTCCAAATCTCTCTTAAATGTTGAATTTAAATTTATTATTTTTTTAATGTTCCGCACCCTTAAAGAAGCGAATCGAAAAGAAAAACACCCCTCCAATTGGAGTATCTCATGCAAATAATCCTCTCTATCTTATTGGATTTTGATGTGATTTATTTATCCCTAAATTTGAATTGATGAATTCACTAAAGTTTAGAGGAGGGTGTGTGTGTGTGTCCGTTCCTCTGTCTGTCTTAGTAGTTATCCATCTCACTTTCTCCTCCTAAATCCATCCCCCTTCTCTTTCTTCTCTCCTCCCTTCTCTATAATTTCTAACAATGAATGTTCGCTTCTGCAATTTTCGAAATTGTCCCTCTATTATATGCGCCAAATTTAGGTCTCGGATTCCTTTTTATACCATATCTAATTCAGCAACGATAGCAATTTGCATTGCAATTCCCCTTCCCTTTCTACTATACCTATCCATCACCCTTCCTTCTTTGCTGACAGGACTCTGAGAGGGGTGAGGGCAAACAGAATGAATAAATGGAATCAATAAAAAGAAAAGATTGAGAGAGATAATTATTATATTAAGAAAATTATACTAGATACTTTAAAATCATCACCATTTTAGCTGGGATTATCTCTATATAATAAGATAATCTAAACATATTTTTATTATGACTTTTCTTAAACTTTATAAATAAAATATATAAAAAAATACAATCTCAACCTAAATATTAATCGCCATAGGCGAACAATTGCAAAAGTTTTGAATTTACCTGACTCAAAGTTTTAAATTTCCCTCAATGACTCCACTTCCCCTTTCTCTGGCCAATCAGCGTGAGAGAGTGGTAAAAAGGCACATAAAACAGAAGTCAGTGGCTAGCGTTTTATATATGGATATATTATTATTATTATACGTTTTATATATGGATATATTATTATATATGTTAGGCATTAGTGAGTCAAGAGCCAAAAAAATTAAAAATTGAGTTAAGCACGGAATATTGTTTAAAATGCTATAATTAATAGTATTTTTTATGAAATATGTCCTAAAAAATTTATATTTAATGTTACTTGCAAAATTGGCAAAAAATATATGACAAGCCCTAAGGTATTTATTTAAAATTTATATAATATTCGTTTATTTTAAAAAAAAATTGGGAGTGCGGAGATTGCTAATAAAGAGAAATAAGAATAAAAAAAAAAAAAAAAAAAACTGTTTGAAAATTTTATATACAGATAAAAGGGAAAATTTCAGAGAATATAGAACGATGATCCTTTTTTTCTATCATTTGAATGGTTGAACCGATGGTTAGATTAAAGAAAAAATATATTCTTAATTATTCAATTTTAGTTCCATGTGAATATTCTCTAGGAAATTCTAAACTTATTACAAAAAAAATCCGATGCGAATTGGATGAGCGGTTTCCGAGTTATAGACATTTGATTTATCAAATATTTTATTCATTTCCAATGTTAATTTTATTCCTGCTCTTGATTTGGCCCAAGGAGAGGGGAGGGTCGTGGCTGGCAGTAGCCCTCCTCCCCGCGGCTCTGATTGTCGCGCCAGCCGCCCTCTCCCCCTCTTTTCTAAGAAAAATGATTTCTCTTTTTTAAAAATAATAATTTAATAGCTTTTAAGTCAAATTTTTTTTTTTTTTTTGGACATTTCGAAGAATTATAAAAATTGAAAAGAGAAAAACAAAATTAATTAAGCAAGTCAGAAGAGAATATTGCCAAATAAATGATAGTTATATATATATTTAGTTAGATGTAAAATCTTTCAAAATCTTTCAATTCTTCATCATCTCATGGTTGTTATATTTATTTGAACACAAGCGATAATTCGATC
>JAKCPI010019686.1:0-10747 GCA_023213315.1 Euborellia annulipes
GGCAAATATTTCGAAACCTAACGAGCTTCATCTTCAGTGCTGCGAAGATGGACTTGTCTAAAATTAAAAATGTTGTAAGGCCATAAAATTCACCTCTGAAGATGCACATTTAAGCTACGGGCTTCGAAATATTTGTACAATAAAAGGATGTCAGATCGATAGACATATAACCGACTATGTTTTTCAACATTACTTCATAGACCAATATAAAATATATAAGCATAAGGTCTCAATATATTTTTCAATAATTTTTGTTAGTAACTATTATATATTTAAAAGCTTTTCTAGGAATTCAGTTAGGAAACAGATATAAAATTAAAAGTCAATTACTGCAGCAAAATATGGTTCTATTGGTGCAGATCAAGGAAGTCTTAGGAGTCGAAGTCTCAGCGTCAGGAGTAACAGCAAGTATGAACAAAATCTTTACTATTTAATTATATTATATAATATAGATCGACTTGATAATTTTTTCATTATACGAGAGTATCAACTCAAAAGACTTCGCATTGAGTCAAATTATAGAATAATGGAGTTCTTCTTTCATGGTTATTAATATACATAAAAATCAGTGAGGGACAATGATAAGTCCCTTGTTTACTTGTGATTATTTCATTGTTTTTATAAAAGAAAATGAAAATCTTTATTGGAAATTTTCTAGGTTTGGACCATGAAAGTTTCCATTAAAAAATATATAATATTTTTATGGAATAATCACAAGTAGAAAGCGCATGGGTGGGACTTGATATTGTCCCACACTGTACATAAATATAAAGCAATTCAGTCCGTTCTAGTAACAAATTTGTCACTTATAGTTCGCAACATTCAAAAATTCAGATTAAGAAAAAAATATCTAATTCAATATAACAAGGTCTATTAGAAGATTATTTTATCGCGGTATTTGATTTGATTCATATAAAAAACGACTAGCTGCGCAGCCTGCATTTGACGAACTAAGGGTCCTATTTGAGAAAAAAAGAGAAAATTGAATTTTCTTTATAATTGCATTTTCTATCTTGTATTCAAGTAACTTCTTGTATATTCATTTAATATTCATCTCAGGCGGTTTCTTAAAGCAAAAACTTCCTTCCGATAGAGGTGAGGACAATACATTTTCTTTTAAATTAAGCTTCCCCGATTAGGTCCTTAGTCCGTCAAATGCAGACTGCGCAGCTGGTCGTTTTTTATATGAATCAAGAGAAATTAATCAGTTTTTTAGGCTTCGAATAGGCATTGTTATATTGAATCATCAATCGGGAAAGCACATTCATAAGGATTCGTATGAAAAAGCTCGGGAGTTTCTCAAAGCCCCCTTTTTTAATCATAAAATTAAATCTTTAACAGATTAGTGAATCGCCAGAAACAAATAGATTCCCAGGAAAAGAGAATATTTCAACGGAGCAAGTCGTTGTTCCAACCCGCCAAGCAGAAGCATCGAGAGCAATTGTTGGTGGAAACTCCATATCAGAAAATTACGCTTTTGTTGGAGTACATCACATTTTTGACCAAGTATATATTTGTTTTTTTTTTTTTCTTTTTAAACATTTTGATAAATCAAATAAAAAATTTTTTAAGCATAAAGAAGCGGTTACAATGGTAAAATTTGCGAATAACGATCGATCTAAATTATGTTGTGCTTCACTTGATGGAACTGTTTCTATTTGTAATGTGATTGTAACACCACCACAAGTTGAAATCTTACGAGGACATAAAAAAGGAGTTACAGGTAAAAATAAAATAAAATTAAGCAATTTAATAATTTAAATTCATATTATTATCCATATAATTTTAATTTTTTTCTTTTTTGCAGGTTGTGATTGGTCAGTATCCAATGATTTGATTGTGACTTGTTCTTTGGACGCTACTCTTTGTCTTTGGAATGTGGCTTCAAGAGTATGTCTTCGGACAGTTCGAGATCAACTTGATTCCGAAATTTTAGCTTGTTTATTTCAACCCGCTAATAACAACATGGTTATTGTATCCTTTTGACATTTCACATTTATAAGGATTTAGAGGTGCATTTTAATAATTACGAGGGTCGTTCCAAAAGTAATGTCTCCTATTTTACTTTCTCTTACCTATGTATATATGTAATATATATATAGAGAGAAAGTATTGGATTCATGTCAAAATTCGATGTCGAGATTTTGATGGATCTTCACGTTTTGAGGTCCCCTGAATCCAAAAAAGTGGTTTTCGCGACATGGTCTGTCTGTCTGTCTGTGAACAAAATATCTCAAGAACGAAAAGAGCTAGGAGGTTGAAATTTTATATTTAAGTTAGGCACCCCCACGGGACGTGACACGAAGCTTTTGAACAAAATTGGCCAAAGAGTACTCGTACTTTACTGATGCACTTTTTCAGTTTTTTTCGATTTTCTCTAAATTTGCTCCAACGATTTTTTTAAATTCAGTACACAGTACACATCTTTTGATTACCGAAGGTAAGAGAAAGTTGTGTGCTGTGCGCCAGTCACACCAGATTTTTTATTCATGGAAACTAAGGGAGATACATAAATAACAACAGCACAACTAAACAGAGCAATTTTTCAGCTACTGACTGTAATTTTTCCACATAGTTCCCACCATTCGTTATGCACTTTTGCCAACGATGAACCAGAGACTGAACGCCGCGCATGTAAGCGGAACCAGCCGAGGCTAACCATTTCCTTTGACAACAGCTTCCGAGTCTTGAAAATGTTCGCAACGTAGTCCATCTTCCTCTTTGGTCCTTTGGAAGATGGACTACGTTGCGAACATTTTCAAGACTCGGAAGCTGATGTCAAAGCTGTAAGGAAGTTGTTAGCCTCAGCAGGTTCTACAGGTTTTACAAGCGCGGCATGCATGCTCTGGTTCATAGTTGGCAAAAGTGGATAACCAATGGTGGGGACTATGTGGAAAAATTACAGTCGCTAGCTGAAATATTGCTCTGTTTATTAGTGTCCCCATGAAAAAAAAGAAGGCATTAATTTCGAAACGACCCTCTTATTTAATTTAATATCATACTTATATATAAAAGGCTAAGAGGGTGTCCGATGTGTGAAACAACAAATCAGGCCTCAGGGATAGCGCCATGGTAACAAAATATAAATATTTACCCATGTTTACGATTTTTTTTATTTATTTACATTTTGAATTCTAAAATATCGGCGTAAATTTTTTGTCTCTGTACCGGGAGAGTCCCGGAAAGGATATGATTCACAAAAAATCTTAAGTTCATGAATAATTAACCGCTAAAATAATCTCTATATATAAAAATGAAAAGGGAAAATGTATGTACCGGTATGTATATAAGTAGGCGAGCAAGGGGGTCCAGGGGGCGCAGCCCCGGCTAGACGGAAAGCTCCCGCCGAAGGCGGGGCTTTGCGTCTAGTAATAATATATAAGAGCTTATATAATCGTATGGAGGAAGGCCGTCTAATTTACAGGAAGGTGAAGTAAAAAGACTTAATTCGGCCCAAAATTATGTATTTCCTATGTCAACGTTTGGGGGACTATACGTCACCCATCCTCAGGACCTTAAAATACAACATAACGTTGACATAGGAAATAATTTTGGGCCGAATAAAGTCTTTCTACTTCACCTTCCTGTATATATATAAGCCATTTGGATATCAAATGGCTTGAATAAGAATGCTGCTTGACCTCAAATATATACTGTATACTGTATATAAATAAATAAGGGTTATCGTATAGTCTTATATGGCTTAAGTTGCCGAAAAGACTGTGTGTTAGCAAATAAGCCTAAATTATTTTTCCTTAATATATTAGGCCGGTAATGGCAGAGGAATGGTTCAAGTTGTCAATGTATCCACTGGTATTTATGCCAGAGGAGGCAGTAGCAAAATGGGAGGACGAATTCTTTCACTTGCTGCCGATTCATCTGGCCATATGTTATGGGCAGGCAATGATAAAGTAAGAAATTTTAATTTTTTTTTTTCGACTAAAATATTTTTCATTGTTAATATTTATTTTTTTCTTTTTCAGGGAGCCATTGTTTCTTTTTTGGTGGAAGGTGGTTCTGGTCGAATTGTTAAATGTCGACGTCTTCTTATATCTGAAAATTGTCCAGTCACTTGTCTTTCTTGGAGGGCTTGGATTAGTAGAGAGGCTAGAGATCCTTCTTTACTTGTTAACGTAGGCGCAAATGCAGTATGTTTATACAGGTATATAATATTCATCTTTAAAAAATATTAATATTAAAAAAAAGATGTTTTCTTTTTAAAAAATTAATCTTTTGTATTATACAATTGAATACTATTCTTAGGCCTACCCATGGGGGGAGGGGTTCAGACCTTAAGGGGCGCGTCTCGGGGTGCTAATTTTGGGACTTTCCAGCGGCCACAATTTTGAAGCTATCGACCTCAAATTTTTTCTAAATTAAAGCTATTTAAAATATCTACAACTTATAGAAGCCCTTTTTTTGATTTTCGAAAAAAAAATTTTTTTTTTAGATTAATGGCATTAAATAAAAGATATTTTAAAAAAAGGAGCTCTATAAGTTGTAGATAATTAAATTAGTAATCATTGTGTTAAAAAATAATTAATTTTTTGCCTTTAATTAATTAGCTGGAAAGTCTAGAATGAAATGGAACAAGTTGCGTGTTATCCAATGGGGGAACACTAACGCCATCTGGTGCCGCCTCGAGTCAATCGTGTTTTAACGGTTTTCCGAGACGCGCACCTTAAGAAGATATTAAATTTTAGAGTTAATCTGTCTGCAGGGTGCAGGAAAAATCATCATCCCAGGGATCCAATCTTTTGGTATTTAATGCAAATTAATTAGCAATTTGTGTCAAGCCTTCTCCCCCTATTATATCTACCTAGGAAGAGGAGGAGGAGGGAAATTAAATATTTCCCCTTCTCTTCTTTCCAGGTTCGCTTATAATATCATAGTGAAAGTATTCAAAAGAATAGACAAGTTTAATCAATATAATACTTGTATATGGAATATCATCATTTTTTATTAATATTTTTTTTTAGGGTGATCGATAAACAAGGAACCCTACAATTGCGGAAGAAATTTTCAATTCGACATAAAAATAATCTAATTAGATCTACGTTTTGCCCTATTATGTCATTTCGTCAAGGAGCTTGTGTTGGTAAGAATCGATTAATAGTTGGACCTAGGAAAATATTTTCCAAATTCCTTGTTTTTTAACTTTCTATTACCCTATATATATGATAATATAGAGAGAGAGAGTATTGCGATATGTCAAAAAATTCGATCCCGAGATTTTGATGGATATTCATGTTTTGAGGTCCCGTAAATCCAAAAAAGTTGGTCCCGTCTTAATTTTAAATTTTATAATTTTTCAGTAACCGGAAGTGAAGACTGCTGTGTGGTGTTTTTGGATATAGAACGTGAAGCGGGCGCAAGTCCTTGTGTAAACAAACTTCTAGGTCATGCAAGTCCTGTACTTGGTGTCTCATTTGATTGTGATGAAAGCCTTTTGGCTACGAGTGATCGACAGGGGTTAGTGATTATTTGGACACGAGAACGAATTCATTCTCCAGGTCAAACTCCTTAAAATTTATTATATTTCTTAAAAGTCCTAAAAAAAAAAAATAACTATTTTATTATTGATTGCTAGATACCTAAGACTTAATTCAAAGGACCAAAGTAATTGTTAGGTTTAGTAGAAGGAGAATAAAAAGATAGAGCAGCTAATTATATTTTTCTTTTTATTATTCCCTCAGTGCTGACGTTTCGGTCCTGTTTAGGGCCCTCCTCAGAGCATTAGGGCTGTCGACAGGACCGAAACGTCAGCACTGAGGGAATAATAAAAGAAAATATAATTAGCTGCCTCTCTTTTTATTCTCCTACTACATCAATTAACCAGCTATATAAAAAAATTGTTAGGTTTATTTCAACAAGTACATGAATGAATGCTCTTTCTGTGAGCTTCATAAAATAGAAAGAAGATCGACTTTTCTACTGAGCATGAACTCGAGAAAAGTTAAGGTCAATCTTCTTTTGCAAGTAATTTCACATGTCATTAGTGTGAAAAAAATTTGCATAATGCTCATGGCTACTTGGCAATAAAAAGACTTTATTTGTTGAAACAAACTTATTATTAATTATATTTTCATAAAATCTACTTATTAGTATATATATAAAGCATCTTCCTAAAAGCTTCATATTTTTATATAATGATTAAACTTATTATGAAATTATTCATCAAAAAATAACAATAAACATCGGGAGTGGCCTCCACTCGACAATAACAATTTTTTTTCGATTATGTCGTATATATTAATAAAAGTTTTATGCTCAAAATCAAATACCAAGGATACAGACTAGTTTGATAAGACCAAAGGATTATTCATAGAGCAAGAATTTTATTTTGAGAAAATTCATTTATTTACACATAAGATGAAATTGTTGCTTTGATTTGGGACCAGAAAACTTGAGCCTGAGCCAATCAGTAATTGCTCTCTGTCTCAAAATGCGCTACGAAAAAATCAGAGCCTTACAGACGGTATGGGGTAAAAGAGCGGCTAAGATAACGATCTGAATGCCTTTATAAAATATTCATGATAACAATTTTCTTTTAACCAAAGACGAGTGATAGTAGGAAGAAATTCTAATCATTCGCTAATGAAGAGATTGAAAAACACAATTTTTCTAATTAAGTAAAATTGAGAATTATGATTTTCCAATTAATTACATATATTTGGGCTTTTTGAATAGAATTGCGTTTCTCGGCATGCGGGTATACAATGAACCTGCAAGAGTTACACCCAGGGGTGTATAGTTTTTTTTCGGAGGGAGAGGGGGGAACTGATTTTTAAATATTTCCCTTCCCTCATACCCAAAAATATTTTCAAAATACCAGATATAGCTTAGCCCCGAGGGGTCCGGGCCCTCTTAAAGACAACTTTTCTTAAAAATTTTTTTTTTAATCTAAATATTTCCGTATTCATCAGAGCCCCGAGGAGCCTGGGCCCTCTCAAAGACAAAATTTTTATTTAAAAAAATGCTTATATATTATTATATTTCATTTTTTTTATTACTTTTATTTATGCGACGCACGTTTTCAAACAAGAATATAGAAATTGGCCCTAAAAATATAGATATTGGCCTATTCCAATATTTATGTATATAGATTTGAAAAAATTGTGAGGGGACCATGCCCCCTCTCACCCAGACAGCTTGGAATATTACAGTAATATTGCCAATCTTGCTCAATATTGCAGCTCAAACAGCAACATTGCTGCAATATTACTGCAATGTTGCCAAAAGGCGGACATAGGAATATTGTAAAGCAATCTTGCTGCTATGTTGCATTATTTTGCAAGATTTGCAATATTGGTGCAATATTTCTGGAATATTGGCAATTCTATGCAAGATTCGCGATATTTCTGTAATATTCTAAGCTCTCTGGGCATATATTACGCAATTTATATGCCCCTGGTTTCACCTAAAAATTTTGCTATTTTTGGTGAAATCAAAAAAATAAATATATTTTTCAAAAGAAATTTTCAATCGTAAACTCTATATTAGGGCCTTCAACTAGAGCAACGCAAAAAATTGTTTAAAAAAATAATTTATTTTTTTGTTTATCTAACTTCAGTAGCATAAATTTTTTTTTTTTAATTATTTTTTTTTTTTGAATGGGTTTCGCCCAAGGTCCGAAGACCTATAATGACCAATAGTCACATGCAGCCAGGAAGAATATAAAAACAAAAAAGGAGAAGCATTGTCTATAATCGATGATAGGGTCGGGTAACTGGGGGGTTGGGAGAAAATTCCGGATTTCAACCCAAAAAGCGGACCTTCCAGTAAAGCAAAAAAAAAAAAATACTAGAGTGACGCTGGTGAAAGTACTTGAAAAAAAAACATTTAAGTCTGCATTTTGGAGAAAAATTCCGGGTGGATAGTTACACAGAACTTAAAAGGCTGAGATCTCACTAGAAGAAAAGAAAAATAATTATTTTATAAATAAAACATAAATTTAACAATAATTTCATCTATAAATATACAATTATTTTTATCAATTTGAAAGTGAAAGACACTTTAAAAAAAGTACTTAAAATATGTGCAATTATTTTTTAAAATTATAAATTTTTTTTCCTTACAAGTGTCTTTAACTTTTTGTTTTTTTATTGGTGCTATGAATATTTAGTTACCTGTTTGTAAAATTAAAGAGGGTTTGTGTTATTATTATATAAAGTTATTAATATATATATATAAACATTTTTTTTCTTAAGCTGCAACATCAAAGAATCGATCGATGAGGGCAGATAGCTTCTTCTGGAGAGTATTTTATATATTTTTCTGGATTTTTTGTAAATTGAACAGTACTAAAACCTACAAAAAAAATGCAAATTTGATTTATTTTATTACAAAACAAAAAATGTATGTTAATTTTTAAGTAGTTTAAGATATTATTAATTACTTAAATGATTGATAACTTGTTATTTTTTGTTAATAAAGTTATATTTGAAATAAAATTTTCTTACTTTTGATAAAAAGCATCATATTTAGGTAGAATGTATTCTTTATTATCACGTTTAAGTCCTTCACGAAGTTCAACATCGGGAATTGAATATCCTCAGTTGAACTTTCGCAATTTCTTCCATGTCTTTATTGAAGCCCTAAAGGATCTTTTTTTTTTGATCATTTAAACTTAAAAAAATATTTTTTCTGGTGGAAGTATATGAATTTCACTTCGATATTATCAAATATAATAAATAATTAAGAAATTATATATATATATATATATATAAAGAAAGAAAATTCGTATCCCACCACGGTTTGAACTGTGAAAAAAATTCAACGATGCAGGCATGGCCGCGGGAGCAGAGAGGGGGGTGGGCTCATATCCCTCTGGATGAATGATTGGATCAGGGTTTAAGAAATGGTAATAAGTATTTACTTACCGCAAAATTTTCTTTGATTATTGCTCTATCTTTATCTCTCAATTTTCACCTTGCATTGAAATTTGAGATATCATCAACAGAAATATTACTTAGAACTTTATTCCAACTAAAAATAAATATTATTAATTAAATTAGATGAAACTCCGAAACGTTTTTCACAATATTCAATAGGATTTGGACCAAGAGGTCATTTAATATTCATAAAGTTTTAAACAAAAAAAAAACCCCCTAAGCTCTTTAATAATTTTGTATAATTTGGCTCTGTATTTTTATACGTTGAAAAAGAACAATTTTATTTTTATTTTTGTAAAAAATTGCAATAATAAACATCCAATATTTTAACCCAACCACTGAAGAAGTCTACAGCAAGTGGACGAAACATTGCCACAGATCAAATAAAGTTTTGGTAAGCACGCTTTGAACCTTTTTAGTGTAAATCCTATTCAGATACTATATATGATTAATAAAGGTAAATTTAAATTTATTTTTAAAAATAAAATTTACCATTGTTGATATTCTTTTTTGCCGTTAGCTATGTCTTGAAGGAATTCAGTTTCACATCGAGGTTCAGTGAGTTTAACATACTCCCAAAGTCAACTCTTTGCAGAACTTTTACACCATAATGACCATTACCAATTCGGAACCCAGCTCGTAATCCCGGTTCAGAATAAAGTTCACTTTTAGTTAATAATGTTAACATTAATTGTTGAAGCACTTGCCTGTAAAAATAAAACATGAATTTTTTAATAAAAACAAAACAAATATTAGTGAAGTCATAATAAACGGGATAAATATAAAATATGAAACACCTAATATATGTATATATATATAAATATTAAATAATTTACCATTATTTGTCTTACGAATATAAGATTCAAAATAACTTTACTAGGATGTACCAGCTAGTGCTCGAGCCAACGTTGGACGATATTGAACTTCTTCTTTTAAAACATTTCCAATTTGATCGGCATACTCGAGTAATTGTTTCATAAAGAATAAAACATTACTTGTTAATTCATTGGACTGTACCATCTCAAGGTAATTGAGTGAGTAGCTCTGTACGTATTGATTCAATAAAATCTTCCAATGCTTTAGCTCCTAAAAATAACCAAATTTTTTTTAAAAATGAAAAGAAAGATTTGAAATTAGAACTTACAGTAGCATGGGAGGTATTAAAAATAAGAAAATTTCGATCGAGCACGGCATCATGCTTCTACATTACGATCAAATTCAGGCTTCATAACAACAAGTTGTTTGAGTATTGGAAAAGGGAATAACAGCAGCGAATTCATGTCTGCCTAATGCAGCGTTTAACAGAAGAAGCTATACTCTGGAAAAAAAAAAATTGAATAAATAAAAATGATATACAGTCTATCTGAAAGCAGACGTTACAATTTAACATCATGTTAATGATTCATATGAAGTCTTCATATAATGAGAAAGAGCTATGTTTTCTGCTTTGTTCGTGTTTTTACCACTTTCGATAATCTCTAAGCATGCGCAGTGCTAACTCCGTTTATTGCTTTCAATCCTAATGAGCCCATCTGATACATTAGCGTTAAAAAATGTTATTCTCTAAACAAAGTTTTAACAGCGATGGTAACATTACTAGCTTTTATTTCAAGTTGGTCAATATCACATAAACACTTACCTTTTAGGTTAAAGACGCCATTTTTATTCATTAAACCGGCGTTAAAATATTAAAGGCACACCTGGACATGATATTAATTTTTAACACTATTAGGCTAAATGTTAACGCTTTTACTTTATTGGTTTTGCTTAGAGAATAGTCCAGTGAGGCAACCAAAATTTATTTGTGCTGTTTACGAGGTATTAAAAGTTAACGGGTTTGCTTAGAGGATAGA
>JAKCPI010019687.1:0-16402 GCA_023213315.1 Euborellia annulipes
TACTTTTAATTAAAGGGGGAGGGGATTATACCAAGGGGGGTGAAGGGGTAGTAAGAGAGTAGTCCACCCGCCGCGAAAGCGTGGAGGTCCTGGTTCGACTCCAGGTGGTGCAATTTTTTCCAATCTTAGGCACAAACATATCTCACAAACTTTCTATCTTAAACAATATATTGACTGGCTAAAAAATAAATAAGAGATCATCCAGCAAGAGTGGATCCAGAGGACTTTCTCCGGGGAGGGGGGGTCTGGTGTGATGGTCGCACAACACACAATTTTTTCTTACTTTCGGTTATTTAAAGATGCACTCTGTACTTGTTTACTCAGAATATATATACAAATCAAATTTTGAAGTATTAATTTTTAAAATTTTATATTAAAAATAAAATTTAATTTCCAAAAAATATTTTTCTTAAATCTCGAGGGGGGTAATTAACCCCCCCTTTATATACGCCCTAGTCATCCAGGCACTTAGCCAGGGGGGAGGGGGAAGGAAGCTCGGGAAGCGTCAGCTTTCATTTTCAAAATTATAATTTTTTTT
Source organism: Euborellia annulipes (assembly GCA_023213315.1). Lineage (NCBI taxonomy): Eukaryota > Metazoa > Arthropoda > Insecta > Dermaptera > Anisolabididae > Euborellia > Euborellia annulipes. The sequence continues at coordinate 539 of JAKCPI010019687.1, forward strand.
TATACATATTATATAGTATAATATATACACTATATGTATAATTCGAATTCGGTCCATTAGTGTCCCAACGATGTTCACTATTTGTCATTGTCATTGAATAAAATTATAATATTCTTCTATCTCCCACCATTTTCCAAAATTTTGTATCCCCTTTCCTCCGTGGTTACCAGGACTCAACCAAGAACTCGAGGTTTTCTCCGTCTCGAAGTTTTGTAGTACTTCATTCCGCCCAATCTGCTCCTCCTTTTAACCTAGTATTTTACTTTTTCTTAATTAAATTATGTAAATACTAAAATATTATTATTAAATATTTTTCATTGTTTCTTAAAAATAATCTGTGAGTATGAACGACTTTCGTTCTTTAAATTATAATTTACATAAAACAATTGTTAATTTTAATGTTATTAACGTAATTCAACATTTGTTCAAAACGTATTTAAAAATATTAAATGAAAATTTGCATTATAATAGTCTGAATGTCCAAATGAAGTGTTTTCGGAATATTACGAAAGTCTTTTTTTTTGTTTGTTATTATCCTAAAGATGACCTGAGCTGTGAGTAAATTTAATGAGCAAAAAAAAAAAGTGAATGAGTTTAAACTTAAGTTTTCCTGTTATTTGTTTTCATAAGAGAAGAGGATGTTGAAAGAAGGTGATAAAAAAACAAAAAATTTAAGCTTAAATTGCCTCATTTATTAATATTATCATACAAATATACATTCTTGATTGTTTTTTTTTTTTTTTTATTTTATATATATATTTTTTTAATAATTTATACAGAAAAACTTGGCGAATTAATAAAGAATAGTAAAATCTTAGGCGAGAACAAAAAGAATGTATTTGGTTTTCCTCTTGGAATTCCTTTTGTAATAACAATTGGGAAACCAAAAACACTGGACAGCGGCAGCCAAGCTACTTTCTTAAGGGAGGGGGTGGAAACCTCCCCCATCATAGAAAGTCGCTCCTTCTAGCAGAGACACATTTATCACAAGACATCAAATTATTTATTGCTTTTTAATTATCTCAAAAACCGCCATTTAGAATACGTTTGAAATTTATTTATCTTGTTTTTTTTTTTCTATTTTTATTTCGCAAACAGCGTATACCTAAAATAAATATACACACGGTTCGGTTTCGGGTCCCGAGTGCTCCAGGTTCAAATGAGACATGCTTGTGGACAAATGGCACCGGGACACCAAAGGCCTATCTAAACACGCAGCTGACTGTTTGCGAAGTGACGCCCTAAAAGTGTTCGAAAAAAATGACAAAAATTCGAATTGGTTGCTTTTTTTTTTAAACTGGAGGGAGCATTTGAGATTTTACATTTATTTAACATCCAAAAGTAATGAGTGATGGACATTTGTTGACCGTCCTAAAAATTTGCGCATATATAGTATTTTTTTTTTTTTATTTATATATTTATTTATATATTTATATATATATTGTTTAATATGTACATATGTTATTTATAAATTAGTTTTGAGTGTCCGATTGGTGTGACAGTATTGACAAAAACACCAATCAGCTGATCGCACAAACATACACACGTATAGACATATTCACACACTTTCACTCCTATGCACAAACATACACAATTATGTATATATATAAAAAAAATCATAGCTGCCTTTTTGGGGCTGGAGACACGAGGCCCAATTTCACAAGAAGCCTAACTGTAATCCGTGTTCAGAATCTAAATAGGAAAAAATACAATGTATAGAGAAAGATTAATTTTTTTGTACCTTTATTATATATTCTGAAAACGGATTTCAGTATTTGCTTAATTCAAGAAATCAATTTCTGACCTCAAATGATGAAATATAATATTTCTGATAGCATATAATATATATTTATATTTTAGGAAAGAGAAAAGTGTTTTTTATTTATTTTTTTTTTTTATTTTATTTAAATATTTGAATGTCTTAAGTTAAAAATAGGCGAATTATTCATTCCTTGCTTGATCTCTGTCGTTGCTTATTTATGATTAGGCTTGATATGCGGGGTCACAGTGCGCAGGCCGCAGATGGAAAATTTTCCAATTTCGTGCGGCGCAAAATGGATGGGTAGAGTTTTGAAAAAATTCGTTAATATTTGTATGGCATTTTTTTTTTACATTTTTATAAAGGTGAATATATGTATATAAATAAGTAATAATAGATTCATATATCTCCTATGTTTGTTGGCACATTTGGGTTAAGATGGCAAGTCCATTGTTTTATTCTCTGTATGAAATGTTTAGGAATGTTATTTATGATTGTTGATTTAAAGATCGTTGCCTCAGTTCATTAGCTTGCTCATCACATTTTTTTTTTTGGGAGTTATGCCCAATGGTCTGTTCGTTCTTTTTTAAAATTTAGGAAAAGTGTCTTTATAAAAATAAAATCAAATAAAATAAAAACGAACAGACTTTTTTATTTTGTTGGTGTTTGTGTATAAACTAGAGAGAGTGAGAGAATGGAAAGAGAAAAAGAGAGTGGTGAGGATGGGTTGTTGGATAGGAGGGGAAAATGGGGGGATATTTTCAATCAATCCAAAGAAAATCTAATAAAATAAAAGTCGATCACACTTAGTGCATTCATGATTGCGAAGACACATCACAGCTTTAGGCCTATCTATTCCAGCCAGGGTAAGTTTCTTATAGGAAAAACCACCCCTGGCTGGAAAGTGTTCGATAGTCATTGGTGTCAGATTTTCAAGGCATTTTATTGCCTTCAAAATTCCGGCTTCAGACCAGGAAACCCTCGCTTAAATTGGCGGAGAGCTGCGCCCGAATCGCTTGTACGCTATTCATGATCTTCTTTTGGTGCCCAACGAGGGTCACCCCAAGCGAGGTGAGTTCCTTAACGGTGAGTCTCACCACAGCCTCCATACTAGTCACACCAGCCCTTTCGAAGTTCTCCAGGTAGCGTGACATTTTAAGCGAGTCGAGCCAGTCTTCCACGGATGTGAACTGGGTCATATCCGGTGCGTCCGGCGCCAGGGGGTTGCAGGTGCTGCAACCAAGACAAACAGGATTGTTAGTATGCACTTACTTTCACAGGATTTATAAAGAAACATTCAAATAATCCTAATATCTATTTATTTCCTATCAATCATTATTTCAAATCTATATATTTTAAATTAATTTTGTTATTTACTGTTATGTAATAATTTTTAATAAATGTTTATATGTTTTTTGGCTAATTATTTTAAGTGCTCCCTGACTTTAAAAAGGTTAAGAAGTTTGGCGCTGGTCTAAAATCTACTGTATAAGGTCTAAAATCCTTCAAGAGTTTTGATTAGCCAAACGAGAGTTTTCTCTTATTATAAGCAAAAGAAGTTTATAAACAGGTAAATGATAAAAGCCCAAAAAAATTTTTTTTAAATGTAAATAATGTTGAGCCCATTTGGACATTAGGAGACAGCTAAAACAATTCCATAAAACTTTCTCCAATTTGAGATAAAATTAATGAAGGGAAGCAGCCGCGGCAAATTTATGACTTTTAATGATTTACCTTTATGGATATGGTCCATTAATGGAATAAATACGTGAAGGGAATCAATTAGATGAATTCATTTCTAGGCTTGTGCAAATTTCGACTAAATTTAACGGTTGATTTTATTGTTTTTGCTCTCTCATTTTGCCGTGAGCTGGAATTGCGAAATGGAAATTTCAAAGAGCCATCTTCCTTCCGGCTACAATTTTGAGGAGGTAATTAATCATTTATGTTTAAATGGAATTTTTTATGAGTGTATTACACCTTAATAAATATTTAAAAAGGTTTTTTTTTTTTTTTTATAAAGATTTTTATTGGAAATCCATTAGAAATTAGACCGATGTATGTATGTATGATTCAACTAGCTCAGTGAAAAAAAAGGAATAAATGAATTATTGAGATTAGGATATGTAGTTATAATAAAATATAAAATATGGCTGATAAAATAAGGAATGAATAATGTAAAATTCAGCTGAATCATGGAATATTAATGTCCTTTATACTAATAGGATTTGAAAAGTTTAAATATATTTTTTCTGAGATAGTATAAATTGAAGAAATAATGATTTAAAAATAAATCTCCATATAAAAGTAAAATAAAGTAAAAAATCTGGCGAGAGGCACAATTTAGCATGGGGCCCGTCAATTAGTTCACGCTTAGCATATAGGCAACCCAAATGACCAATTAATTTTATAATATCCCACTACTCTTCTAAATAGGACGACACACATACGTTAAATCTCTTTCAGAAACTGCCCAATGTGCATTCGTGACTCGCTATGGAGCAATTAATTAAAAAATCTACTAATGAGTTGGTCATATGATTTGCCCAACTTTTCAACAACTATTATTATAGATGTGTATGAAAATTTAAATATTTATAACAGAATGTCTATTACGCTAAAACCAGATGCATTAACTAACCGGGATACGATGGGACACTTGCCTCGAGGCAACTTACTTTGTTGGTTTTTTTTTTCTCCCTTGAATATGGTGAGTTTTTTGCATGATAAACAATTAATGAGTATAAATGGTCTATTTTATTTTGAATAAGTAAATAAATAAGCAAATATTAAACTTATAAATTTAAACCGTTGGCTCACATATTTAATCACACATTGAGTGTCGAAATACGCATAAAGGTTCAAATAAAATATATATTTTTTAATTTTAATTTACCGGATTAAATATTAATTTATAGTCTAACTAACTAATCTATTATTTTTTAAATTAAAATTTTCAGAAATGGACGTTGTCTGTTTGATTAGTTAAAACTAATCAAGAAATCCCCAAATAGTAGCAAGAAACTGAGTTTATTGTGGCCTGTATAAAGGGATGAATTGTAAACAACCCCTTCCCCCCCTCCTCCGAAGAGCATACTTGTGAATGAGGCTTATTGCAAATATAACTGTTTATTTTGTATAATTAGTACAAATAGTCCTTGATTTTAAGAGACAATAAATAAACAAATATGACTTCCAATTATTAGGAGTATGGTAATTAAATCTATCAAAATTTGTTATTGAATTGTTGTCTGCAGTGATATATGAATATAGGATGGGAGTTTGGTTCTTGTTTCCAAGAAGTGTTGTGAAAATTATTTTTTGAGAACAGTCCTGAGTTTAGGGGGCCGAATGACATTTTCAACTTCCCTGTGGGAGGAAATCGGAGATCAAAACCCTTCCAAGGAGGAGAAAACGATGTCTCTGTTCTGTTGTTTCAGGTGAAGGTGAAATTAATTAAAATTAATCAAAAGCACTAGGTGATATATTTCAATTTCAATGGAATAATTACTTGATATTTCGAAACTAAATGTGTCATCTTTTAAGTAATATATAATATAATAATTATCTTATATATACTAAGTAATATTATCACAACTGTTAAGGCCGATTTTCAGAAAATTGTAAAAAACTAAAAAAGTACATCGGTAAACTACTAGTACTCATTAGCCGATGTTATTGAAAATCCCCGAGACACGTGCTATATGGTTATTTAGCTTAAGAATAAAATTGGAGTAACGAGAGTTTCGTTTTTGGGTTATTTTGTTGACCCACATTTTTTTCACTTTAATTTCATTAAATTTATTGTGAAAAAATCCTAAATTCTAAGAAGATCTCTCTCTATTCCTGGTAAAATCAGCCAATATTTATCTAACTTTCTATGAAAGAGATTTTATTGCTTTTTTTTTTTGTTATTGTAAAATTCCTTTAGCTTTTCTTAAAATTACCATTAAAAGAAAGGATATCCTTAGCTTGAATTTTATTTTTTTTTTCAATAAATTTAATGAATTTCAAGTGAAATATCAAAAAATATGGGTTAAATAAATAAATCCAAAACGAAATAACTCTCGATTCTCAAATTTTATACTCAAGTCAGCGTTTTCCAAACTGTGAGGCCTCCCTAGGGAGGAGCGGACTATTCTAAGGGAGGCGCCAATATTGCCCACAGGACCATTGTTCCAAATGATTGCTAGTTTTAATATAAATAAGAATAAATAAAAAAATATTTTTATATAAATTTATATTTTTTAGCATTAGAAATTTTTGTTTTTGTATTATTTTATAAAATGGGGGGGGGGGCGTCATAAAATTAAATATTTTTAAGGGAGGCGTGGACATTTGGAAACCACTGAGTTAAGTAACTATTTCGTAAGCATCTTGACGAATTTGAATAAAATCGGCCAAAGATTACTAATACTTTACTAATGTAGTTTTTTAGATTTACCCCTAAAATATCTGTTTAATGCCAAATAGAAAAGTCATTTAAAAAATAGCAATCCCCACCCCTACAGAGACAAATCCTGGATGCGCCACTGGTCCGACAACATAATAATGTTTATATTTAACTTTCGAATAAAACAATCAATGAATAAACAAGGATTGTTAAATTAGATTAATTTTTGTGCATATACTCATATCCATTTAATCGCCAAATACAAGCAAAAGACTGAACATTATATTTAATGCAATATTATGTTGTCAACTTTGCATATAAATGAAAATAATAATTCCCTTGTTAGTTATTCCTTTATTATGTGAAAAATGATTTATCAATTTTTTTTTAATTTAATAAATATGTATTTATTATTTATTACGAATTTTAATAAGTCTAAAAAAATGAAAGGGCAGTATTATTTATAAATATTTAAAATATATATTTCTCTTTAAATAATTTAATATAAAAATTGTGATATACTCGTGTCATTAGATTTATAATTAATTAGTATGTTAATTAGATCGTGGCAAAACAACCTGTTATGTTCAAACTATATAACTTGTGCCTGACAAAATAAAAGAGAAGAAGAGAGAGAGAGAGAGAGAGAATCCGAGTACAAGGTTTAATAATTAAATTTAGAGTTAAAAATTTAAATAGAGTTTTTGACCTAGAATCTACAGATCTAAATATAGGCCTAATCTATAAAGGGGATATTATTAAATTTAATTAATAAATAAATAATTATAAGAAAGAAAGAAATAATTGGAAAAGGAGGAAACAAGTCTGGCAAGTGTTTGATCAGGCCTGAGATAAAAAAAGCATGGTTAGTGTCACATGCGAAGTGCCAAGAAAAAATAGCGTTAATCAAGCAAAAAGCAATCTTAAAAAATGCACTAATTAAATTTGACCTAAGGAATTTTTAAATATTGATTAATTAACATAAGTTGCTTCGAAATGACTATGAAACTATGGTCAAAATATTATTTAAGATAATTGTGTGTGTTTCCTGGACATTAGTGTCCCTGGAGTCGAACTAGGATATATATAGGCCTATTCATTCATAGCGACGTGCTTGCACCAAGCACACCGCTCAATAAACACGTCATCTCTCCCTTGTCTATATATAACAGGTGAAAGTAAAATATTAAATTTGCGATACCCAAATTTATATGTGAGAGAAACTTGTTAAATTTTTTGATATTTATTTTACAATACTTATTTAAATTTACTTATTATATTTTAATCGTACGAAATATCTTTAATTATTTAAATGACATGATTTTTTTAAAGCATGATCGTGAATATACCATCATCTATGCCGATGATGATCTGTATTGATACTAGCGCACAGGATTTAGGCAACCCAAATGGCACACGCCTGTACCTTGTCAAAACAGACAATGTGGACCTTCTATACATTTTTTTAATGCTGTATTATATTTTAAAGTTTGATCAAAATAAAAATTATCCCCAAGTTATATCAGAAAAAAATAATTTCGTTTTCGAATGAAATACGTAGGAATGCCTAATATAGGCGTGTGCCATTTGAGATGCTTAAATCTTGTGGGTTAGTCTCAATAAATATGCCGATGATGGTACATAACCAGGGACGTCATTTCAATTTTTGCTTGGTCTCCCCCGACAATTTCTTTTACTTCCTGTGCTCCTTAGTTTATGTATAAAAATATATACCTTTATATTTTTATCTACACCATCTTCTATACTAATTTATAAAGAGTGTGAGTTTGTTTGTTTGAGAAAATTAACATTCAAGTTTTTCTGATTTACATTGTTTTGATTAGATTATAGATATCATTTTTTTTTGTCAATTGTGCAAGTAACATTAAATATAAATTTTTTTAGAACATATTTCATAAAAAATACTATTAATTATAGCATTTGAAACAATATTCCGTGCTTAACTCAATTTTTAATTTTTTGGCGTTTGACACACTAATGCAAAACAGGGTCCATTTAGTGAAACCTACAATTATCGTGAACGTCATTTTTTTATTGAAAATGGATTTGACCGATATAGATGTTTATATAGAGAAAATCCTCCTAACATTAAAAGGATGGTTAATTTAATTTTGAAAAAATCATAATCCAGTTGCGTATTATTATTATTTTTCCTATTTACAAAATTAAATTTCTATTTATATAAAAAATTGTTAAGAGGCGGAAAATCATTTTTCAAATAATTATTTAGATATATTTTTGCTCCGAGGCCTTTGCGGGGAGGTTTAGGGCACGATTATTGTGCTAGGGGTCAAGAGTTCGCTTCAAATTCAAGCGGTGAAAATTTTTCTTAATTATATTGCCTACCAATTAATTTATAAAAACTGGGGGGGAGGGGGTGTTTAAATACTAAAAAACAAAAAAAAATTTTAAATTTTATATCAGCCCTAACAGAAGGCTAAAGATTCTAATCTAACCCTACCATGGGCGTAACTAGGGGATTCGAATTTTTGACATGATCGCAATACTCCCTATCTCTATAAATTTCATATATAGGGTAATAGAAAGTAAAAAGTAAAGAGGAAATTTCAATCTTACAAGCTTGAGTTCGCGAATCCACGTACGCATCAGATTCTGAACCTCTGAGTGTAATTGAAATAAATAACATTTCAAATTAATGTTTAAACAACTCTCGTTTTGTTAGCCATTAAAATGTACAATTGCTTAGAATTACAATGAGGAGTCGCAAAAGTAAAATCGTTTGAAAAAAATAAATAAATAAAAGAGAAGAGAAATTAGAATTGTTCACTGTGGTTTGTTCCTCTGAACAATTAAATAAACAAAACTAACCTCTTCTTCCTAGTTAACCTATTGAAAGTATCTTAATTAAAAATGATGATAAACTTTTTGATTTTAAAACCACAGATATTTTTATTTTATTTTTTAATCCAATTCAAAAAGTCTAGTTTTTAAAATATTTATAAACTTACGTATAAATTATTTTTTAACAAAGTTTTCGACGATATAAATCAGTTAAATATTTGATAAGGATTGGAATCGAAAATGGATTTTAAATAATTAAAAAATAGATTGGAAAATATAAAAGTCAATTGTATTATTCCGATCCAATTTCAATTCTCTTTATATTTCTTTGAATGTTAAAATAATAAATTATTAGGACTTAGGATTATAGGAAATAACTTTTTAAAAGATTTTGGATTTTATAAGATATTTAAAATACAGAAATTATGTAAAAAAATTTTATAATTATTTTAAGAAAATTTGGGATCTCCCACGGGGGGCCGTGATGATTAACAAAAAAAAATTCCAAAATAATATAATAATAAAAATAATGAATATTATGTAATTAGTAATATATAAATATTCTCAATCATTTTAAAATAACCAAAAGAATTCACAGTCTTTTATTTAGTTTTTAAGCTTCCTATCTTTCTAAAGATATTAGACTATGTCGAAATAGCCATTAAACTGGTATATGTAATTTTCTTTTTATGAAAAAAATAATTCATCTTATATTAATATATTTTTTCACACTTAAGTGGTAACAATTTTAAATAGTGGAACGATAAAGAACACCTATATTTAAAAATAATAAAAAGGATCTTAAAACGGATAATTATTTTCGAATGGCGAATAGTCCAAATTGTTCTCTATCTATTATTAGCAATCAATGCTAATTAGAAACTCTTGAAACTTTCTAGTTATGATAAGATGATGATAATAAAATGGACATATTTAACTTTCTTTTTCTCGACAGTCTCTTAGACTCTTGAAATATTGAATATATGTATTACTAAAATAAATCAAACAATGTGAAATATTCAATATTAAGTAATGTGTAGGCTATTTATTTAAAAAATAATCAAAATCGTTAAAAACGTTTCTATGAGATAGAAATTAACTTTTTGAGTTGTTGTTGTTGTTTGTAGATGGCCGTAAGGAAAATCAATTTTATTCTAAGGACCAGAGGCCAAAAATAGACTGACGGTTCTTAGAATAAAATTAATTAACATTTTGTACCAATAAATAAGTAGTATACGAGTGAATTTTTTTTTTTTTTTAATTGTGACTATTGGTTTTCATCAAGTATTTTGGCAATGATGTCACTCTCCATAACAGTCTGTTCGTGTCCAGAGTAAAAATGATTAAAAATGCTCGAGGTATCCACACGCCCGCAGCAGGTCTGTATAGTGAACCTTTAGGGACACGCAGGGATATATACGTCCAGACCAGGGACACGCACAGTAGATCGAAAGTGACCAGAAGAAAAATGTGTCTCCCTGGTGTGGGCGTGTATATCCCTCTGTGTCTCTAAAGGTTCACTATGCAGACCTGCTGCGGGCGTGTGGACCATTTTTAATCAATTTTACTCGGGGTGTTAGTTGAGCTTTGAAAATTTTAAGTCCTAAAAAAAGATAACAACCCGCGACCGAAAAGTCTACTTAAAATATTTTTTATTAACTTTTTTTTATCTCATCATTTATTTTCCATTGAGAATTTTTATAAATTCTCAGGTTAAACAAACAAAGTAATTTAATATGAAATTATTTTTAAATTAATTTATCAAAAACATTCTAATTTTTATTTTATGATTTTAAACATAAATTGAAGGTGAAAAAAAAAATGTATATTCGAAAAAAGTTAAGTTAAAAGAGAATAAGGGAAGGGAGCAGCCGCCTGCGAAGCGCTTTACGTTTTAGCTAGTCTTCAAGTAAGGTTGCCTAACTACTAGGAATTATAAATATAATGCTAGATATTACGTAAATTTTTAATTATTTAAAAATAAAAGACAAGTCATATTAAGTAGTAGGCCTACTTAAAAAATAAGATAAAAAAATAAACCCTTTTTTCGTAAAAGTCAGTTTGCAAATACACATATTGAGAGTCATCGATTTTTACTTTCTCTTACCTCTATATATGTTAATATATATAAAGAGAAAGTATTTTTTTTTTTTTTTTTTTATTTGGAAAAAAAAGAAAGTATTGTTTATAATAATTATGATGTTGGCTAAATATTATCAATTCTCAATTAGATTACCCGTCATGCTGTCCCTTAATAATAAGTGAAACTGTTGTACTTTGGAAATAAGACATTTTGAATGTTCCCAGCTATATTATTAGTTCAAACCTTTCTTAACGTAATATTTCTCCTTAACTATAAAATTTTTCTGGTATAATTTACTCGTAATGCACGTATCTATTAGAATTTTTATTTTGAATAAAACTAATAAAAATTTATGAATATCGACAAAAAAAAAAAAAAAAAAATTAAAGGGTTAATAGTCATAATTACTGAGATTATCTTATAAATGTAATAATAACAAAATCGATTATAAAATTTACAATTTATTATTATTTAAGTTATTAAAATACAAAATAAAAAAAAAACTTTATTATTGTTATTATAATTATTATTAGCTGTATCAGAGAAAAAAATATCTTTGTTAGAGGAGGGAAAAAATTAAAACAAAAAAAAAAAAATCCATTTCAAAGAAGATAGAAAATATTAATTCAAGAAAAGTATAAAAAGAATAACACTTAGAATTAAAAAGTTTTTTGGAAAATGAGAAACGAAGATGAAAATGTGTTAAAAAAAAACAAGCCATCTACTTTGTTTATTTATTTTTTTTCTACGATGATTAAAAAAACAGCCATGCGTGAGAAAAGCGCGTGCTTTAAAAGGAAAAAAAAAAACATGAAAAGCTGAAAATCATACAAATGAAAAGAAATAATTTACCTTGATCTCAGTGTACACAAATACCAACCGACCTTCCACCGGTTTAGCAAATTAGGCCTATCTGAAAGCACCGCCTAGTGTGCAAAATCGGCCAGGAAGGGAGAGTCCAGAGAGGCAAATCAGCGAGAGGATTAATAATACTACATATATACATCGAATGGGATCTTTCCTTTACTAAACAATATTTATTATTTAATATTATTATAATAATTTCAAAATAGACAATTTAAGAAAGATTTTTTTTGCAATCGCAGCATAGATATTAAAAAATAAAAGAAAAATTATTTCCCCCCCCCCCAAAAAAATGATTATACATGTTTTTTAATTAATCTTGGATAATACAATTAAAATTTTGTAGTTCCAAATGGCTTATCATGTACGAGGTAGAAAATTCGTAATATTTTTTAAGTTTTACGGTATCTTAGGCCATATATTATAGATTTTAACGAATACAATATATTATAGGTCCATTTGGTATCCAATAAATATTCATCGAACTCCCTGGAATTCGAACTCGCGCCCCTTGGCTTTAAGATTATCAATTGGTCTGTTCGATTAAATTAAAGAGCCAATTTCATTAAGAAATTTGATTTAAATAATGTCTACGAACTCTTTCGATTAAAAGTCGGAGGGCGTCCGGCGCATGCGCATTAAGGAAAAGCGTATTGCTTTTAGATACTGCGCATGTGATCTTCCTCACTACGCTTGCGCTGAATACCCTCGGATGCTTAATAGAACAAACCTATTATTGACATTTGTCAACACCTGTAACCTTTCGAACATGGGAGAACCTTGAATAATTAAAAAAAAAAAACAATATTTTATAATTGCTATAGTTTTTATACTAATAAACCAAGTGCTTTAATTTTTAAATAATAAAAAGCAGTCCTAAATGCATTTTTGGGTCCCTTTGCTAAATTGGTACGTATAGTATGATTGCTGGTCTATTAAGTTATTTGTACTGCAGATTTGTGTCTAATTTTTTATGAGAACTTGTCTTTAAAGGGCCAATTTCTTAAATAATGTCTACGAACTCTTTCTGGATATCAGGCTAAACCTCGAAAAAGTATTTATTAACAACAATTATTAAGTTGCTGCTTCGATTTTGATATGTAATGATGATGCTGCAGATCGATGAGTAGATAGGCGGATCAAGATCAAAAATCCGTTCTAGTCAAAAACTCGACCTCCATTATTTCCAACTACACTAACTTCCGACTAGAGAAAAAGACAAAAATGAAAAGAGAAATTTTTCTTTTTGTAATGAAAATTTATGAATATTTAATCAATTAAATTTTGGTAGGGAAATTTAATTATACTTATCTTTTATTTTTTAATAAATACAAAACACTGCGATTCCTAAAAAATCATTCACTCTAGTTTTATAAAACATATTACAAACAGACTTTACTTGTTAAAAAATATATCATTATATACAAAATTATATTACTATAACCCTGTATTTCCATTCTATATTTGAATCACATTTCTAGAGAGCTATTATAAAATATGTCTACAATGATTGGTTAATATCTAGAGCCGAGGTATTATTTTGTTATTAGTGTTGGTGTTAGTGGTAAAGTAAGTAAGTACAGTTGATGCAGAACAAGCACCGCCACCGAGTGAGGAGGGGCAGGAGGGTAAATTTGCGTGTTTTATACCTGTTAGTGTAAAAGCGTGAGGATCTGGGGCTTTGTGTCCGTTGCTGAGCTCTTTTAAAGACGCCATCATCGAAGGGCGGTAACTCTGAGCTTTCAAGACTAGCGAAGAGGCCTTAGGTTGTTGGATTCGGTATATGTTGATATCTTTCATTGACTTAATATCTTGAAACCTGAAAGAATTGAAGTGCGACGGGGGCTTTGCTCAGTAATGGCGTCCTTAGTAGCTGACAAGAGACCATCGCTCGGGTTAGATTAAAAATATTGTCAAATTAAGATATTTAAAGTAAAAAAATAAAAAATGACAAATTATTTACAAAATAATATTGAAAAATAAATAAATTTGAGAGAGATATTATTGGACAAAGAGTTTTGCAATTTTATTGTAAAAATTATAAAAAATCAAATAAAAATTTGTAAAAATAGTGAAATGTAGAGAGATCAAAATCCGCCAATAATAAATAAAAATTAGTTGATATTCTAATTTGACATTATTTTTCTTAAAGCCCCTGGGAATAGGTTGAAGGCGATGGTCTCTTGTTTAAGGTGGCGTAGCCTGAAATACTACCTGAGGGTATGAAGGTTTTTGAATGTGTCAGGGTGGCTTGTCAGGTGTGGGTGCGAATGCGTGTCAGTGGAGCTCAAGCGGGTGCAGGAGGGCACAGGGGCCTGGGTGGGAGCGATATTGCACACTAGCCGGTCCTCGCAACTGCGCCTGCAGCACATAGTATGGGTTATGGGCAGGTTGCCTCCTGGACAGAGAGAACAGGCCAACAAACATTGGTCACAACACTTGCAAACTCAGGGTGCCAGGGCGATGGCGAACCTTTTAACGAATGGCATATACCTAAAACTTAATTTTCACTTAAACTTTTCAAGTTCGCAAAAAGCCTAAATAAATACGTGTAATTGATTTATTTTATAAATTATTCGAAAATATTTTTTTGATATCATAATGGGTTGTCTATAATCAGGAGTTTTTTAAGAAAATTTTTTTATTTATTATAATACTATTAATTCCAACATATATTTTTGATAAGATTTAAACTTTTGACAGTAAGTTCTCGTTGAAACATTTTGTAAATTAAAATTAAAAATACAAACTAAACACTAGATTGTTTCAAAGGTTTTATTAATTATAATGGGTACGTAATTCCTTGGTACGACAATTCCTTGTCATCATCAGAAGAACATTTCTTCTGAGTTGTCGAAATACGTATTAAGTGTTAATTTTATAATTAATAAAACCTTTGAAACAAATAACCTAGTTTAATTTGTATATTTAATTTTAATATATTTTTGATTCTATTATAATTTAATAACATTTTTAAAGACATTTTTTAGAAAAAGTAAACTTGAAAAATGAAAAGAAAATATGAATAAATTTTTGTCAAAAAAAGATAGTTTTTAAAAGTCCTAAAATAATAGGCCTACTTTTTTTTAAAATTTGTTTAAGGTCTTTTTCGGCATCTGAGCCGTTTAGAACCCGTCGATATTTATTTCAATTGAGTGGTATCTAATTCAATTCATACTCTCGAAAAATAATACTTTGTCCTTTCTTTTTTGTTGTTAAAGTATTTTTTAAGGCCAATTCCTATTTATTTCAATTCAATTGTTGTCACTTGGGTCGGAAAGCGAACCCCTGATCTCTAGCACAAGAAGTGAGTAGGCCTACTCTACCACTAAGGCTTTTGTTAAGTTACAATTTACTCAATTAAAAACGTTAGATAGCGAATTATTGCCAATAAAATTCAAATAATATAAAAATCAACTTTTACAAGTAAAAAATAACTTCCCTACTATAATTACTAAGTATAGAATAAATAAAATATCTACTATATTAGTTAATTTACATATAAAAGAACTTTTATAGCTTCTGAGAAAGAATTTCGATTAAAATCAGGTAGATTTATTTTTCCATTTTAAGTAATTTTTTATTACTGTTTTTTTTTTTTTTTTGAAACAATAAAGTTAGAAAAATCATTATTTAATAATAATTCTCTCATTTGAGTTTGAAAAAAACGAATTGATTAGTAATTATATGTACTTTTGTCCTTGAGAATTATTTGGCAAATAAAATGGACTTTAAAGTAAAAGTTTTTTGTCTTCATAAATGTTTAGTAAATTCTTATTATTCTAGAGGATTAAGTCATTAAAGGTCTCATGTCAATACTTTCCTAGATAAATATTGTTAAGCTAACATTTACTAATAGGACAATTAGATGCCTCTTTAACATGAAATGTTATGATCAATACTATAATAGCGAGCTAATCTCTTTGGGACGAAATGATTTAT
>JAKCPI010019688.1:0-15321 GCA_023213315.1 Euborellia annulipes
GAAAATTTTCCAATTTCGTGCGGCGCAAAATGGATGGGTAGAGTTTTTGAAAAAATTCGTTAATATTTGTATGGCATTTTTTTTTTTTTACATTTTTATAAAGGTGAATATATGTATATAAATAAGTAATAATAGATTCATATATCTCCTATGTTTGTTGTAACACATTTGGGTTAAGATGGCAAGTCCATTGTTTTATTCTCTGTATGAAATGTTTAGGAATGTTATTTATGATTGTTGATTTAAAGATCGTTGCCTCAGTTCATTAGCTTGCTCATCACATTTTTTTTTTTTTGGGGTGTATGCCCAATGGTCTGTTCGTTCTTTTTAAAATTTAGGAAAAGTGTCTTTATAAAAATAGAAAGATAAATAAAATAAAAACGAACAGACTTTTATTTTGTTGGTGTTTGTGTATAAACTAGAGAGAGTGAGAGAATGGGAAGAGAAAAAGAGAGTGGTGAGGATGGGTTGTTGGATAGGAGGGAAAATGGGGGATATTTTCAATCAATCCAAAAGAAAATCTAATAAAATAAAAGTCGATCACACTTAGTGCATTCATGATTGCGAAGACACATCACAGCTTTAGGCCTATCTATTCCAGCCAGGGTAAGTTTCTTATGGGTTGAAGCACCCCTGGCTGGAAAGTGTTCGATAGTCATTGGTGTCAGATTTTCAAGGCATTTTATTGCCTTCGAAATTCCGGCTTCCAGACCAGGAAACCCCTCGCTTAAATTGGCGGAGAGCTGCGCCCGAATCGCTTGTACGCTATTCATGATCTTCTTTTGGTGCCCAACGAGGGCCACCCCAAGCGAGGTGAGTTCCTTAACGGTGAGTCTCACCACAGCCTCCATACTAGTCACACCAGCCCTTTCGAAGTTCTCCAGGTAGCGTGACATTTTAAAGCGAGTCGAGCCAGTCTTCCACGGATGTGAACTGGGTCATATCCGGTGCGTCCGGCGCCAGGGGTTGCAGGTGCTGCAACCAAGACAAACAGGATTGTTAGTATGCACTTACTTTCACAGGATTTCCGAAAGAAACATTCAAATAATCCTAATATCTATTTATTTCCTATCAATCATTATTTCAAATCTATATATTTTAAATTAATTTTGTTATTTACTGTTATGTAATAATTTTTAATAAATGTTTATATGTTTTTTGGCTAATTATTTTAAGTGCTCCCTGACTTTAAAAGGTTAAGAAGTTTGGCGCTGGTCTAAAATCTACTGTATAAGGTCTAAAATCCTTCAAGAGTTTTGATTAGCCAAACGAGAGTTTTCTCTTATTATAAGCAAAAGAAGTTTATAAACAGGTAAATGATAAAAGCCCAAAAAAAAATTTTTTAATGTAAATAATGTTGAGCCCATTTGGACATTATTAGGAGACAGCTAAAACAATTCCATAAAACTTTCTCCAATTTGAGATAAAATTAATGAAGGGAAGCAGCCGCGGCAAATTTATGACTTTTAATGATTTACCTTTATGGATATGGTCCATTAATGGAATAAATACGTGAAGGGAATCAATTAGATGAATTCATTTCTAGGCTTGTGCAAATTTCGACTAAATTTAACGGTTGATTTTATTGTTTTTGCTCTCTCATTTTGCCGTGAGCTGGAATTGCGAAATGGAAATTTCAAAGAGCCATCTTCCTTCCGGCTACAATTTTGAGGAGGTAATTAATCATTTATGTTTAAATGGAATTTTTTATGAGTGTATTACACCTTAATAAATATTTAAAAAGGTTTTTTTTTTTTTTTTTTTATAAAGATTTTTATTGGAAATCCATTAGAAATTAGACCGAGTATGTATGTATGATTCAAGTAGCTCAGTGAAAAAAAAGGAATAAATGAATTATTGAGATTAGGATATGTAGTTATAATAAAATATAAAATATGGCTGATAAAATAAGGAATGAATAATGTAAAATTCAGCTGAATCATGGAATATTAATGTCCTTTATACTAATAGGATTTGAAAAGTTTAAATATATTTTTCTGAGATAGTATCAATTGAAGAAATAATGATTTAAAAATAAATCTCCATATAAAAGTAAAATAAAGTAAAAAATCTGGCGAGAGGCACAATTTAGCATGGGGCCCGTCAATTAGTTCACGCTTAGCATAAAGGCAACCCAAATGACTAATTAATTTTATAATATCCCACTACTCTTCTAAATAGGACGACACACATACGTTAAATCTCTTTCAGAAACTACCCAATGTGCATTCGTGACTCGCTATGGAGCAATTAATAAAAAAAAAATCTACTAATGAGTTGGTCATATGATTTGCCCAACTTTCAACAACTATTATTATAGATGTGTATGAAAATTTAAATATTTATAACAGAATGTCTATTACGCTAAAACCAGATGCATTAACTAGCAGAGATACGATGGGACACTTGCCTCGAGGCAACTTACTTTGTTGGTTTTTTTCTCCCTTGTGAGTTTTTTGCATGATAAACAATTCTCGGTATAAATGGTCTATTTTATTTTGAATAAGTAAATAAATAAGCAAATATTAAACTTATAAATTTAAACCGTTGGCTCACATATTTAATCACACATTGAGTGTCGAAATACGCATAAAGGTACTAATAAAATATATATTTTTTAATTTTAATTTACCGGATTAAATATGAATTTATAGTCTAACTAACTAATCTATTATTTTTTAAATTAAAATTTTCAGAAATGGACGTTGTCTGTTTGATTAGTTAAAACTAATCAAGAAATCCCCAAATAGTAGCAAGAAACTGAGTTTATTGTGGCCTGTATAAAGGGATGAATTGTAAACAACCCTTCCCCCTCCTCCGAAGAGCATACTTGTGAATGAGGCTTATTGCAAATATAACTGTTTATTTTGTATAATTAGTACAAATAGTCCTTGATTTTAAGAGACAATAAATAAACAAATATGACTTCCAATTATTAGGAGTATGGTAATTAAATCTATCAAAATTTGTTATTGAATTGTTGTCTGCAGTGATATATGAATATAGGATGGGAGTTTGGTTCTTGTTTCCAAGAAGTGTTGTGAAAATTATTTTTTGAGAACAGTCCTGAGTTTAGGGGGCCGAATAACATTTTCAACTTCCCTGTGGGAGGAAATCGGAGATCAAAACCCTTCCAAGGAGGAGAAAACGATGTCTCTGTTCTGTTGTTTCAGGTGAAGGTGAAATTAATTAAAATTAATCAAAAGCACTAGGTGATATATTTCAATTTCAATGGAATAATTACTTGATATTTCGAAACTAAATGTGTCATCTTTTAAGTAATATATAATATAATAATTATCTTATATATACTAAGTAATATTATCACAACTGTTAAGGCCGATTTTCAGAAAATTGTAAAAAACTAAAAAAGTACATCGGTAAACTACTAGTACTCATTAGCCGATGTTATTGAAAATCCCCGAGACACGTGCTATATGGTTATTTAGCTTAAGAATAAAATTGGAGTAACGAGAGTTTCGTTTTTGGGTTATTTTGTTGACCCACATTTTTTTCACTTTAATTTCATTAAATTTATTGTGAAAAAATCCTAAATTCTAAGATCTCTCTCTATTCCTGGTAAAATCAGCCAATATTTATCTAACTTTCTATGAAAGAGATTTTATTGCTTTTTTTTTTTTTGTTATTGTAAAATTCCTTTAGCTTTTCTTAAAATTACCATTAAAAGAAAGGATATCCTTAGCTTGAATTTTATTTTTTTTTTTCAATAAATTTAATGAATTTCAAGTGAAATATCAAAAAATATGGGTTAAATAAATAAATCCAAAACGAAATAACTCGCGATTCTCAAATTTTATACTCAAGTCAGCGTTTTCCAAACTGTGAGGCCTCCCTAGGGAGGAGCGGACTATTCTAAGGGGAGGCGCCAATATTGCCCACAGGACCATTGTTCCAAATTATTGCTAGTTTTAATATAAATAAGAATAAATAAAAAAATATTTTTATATAAATTTATATTTTTTAGCATTAGAAATTTTTGTTTTTGTATTATTTTATAAAATGGGGGGGGGGCGTCATAAAATTAAATATTTTTAAGGGAGGCGTGGCTGGAAACCACTGAGTTAAGTAACTATTTCGTAAGCATCTTGACGAATTTGAATAAAATCGGCCAAAGATTACTAATACTTTACTAATGTAGTTTTTTAGATTTACCCCTAAAATATCTGTTTAATGCCAAATAGAAAAGTCATTTAAAAAATAGCAATCCCCACCCCTACAGAGACAAATCCTGGATGCGCCACTGGTCCGACAACATAATAATGTTTATATTTAACTTTCGAATAAAACAATCAATGAATAAACAAGGATTGTTAAATTAGATTAATTTTTGTGCATATACTCATATCCATTTAATCGCCAAATACAAGCAAAAGACTGAACATTATATTTAATGCAATATTATGTTGTCAACTTTGCATATAAATGAAAATAATAATTCCCTTGTTAGTTATTCCTTTATTATGTGAAAAATGATTTATCAATTTTTTTTTAATTTAATAAATATGTATTTATTATTTATTACGAATTTTAATAAGTCTAAAAAAATGAAAGGGCAGTATTATTTATAAATATTTAAAATATATATTTCTCTTTAAATAATTTAATATAAAAATTGTGATATACTCGTGTCATTAGATTTATAATTAATTAGTATGTTAATTAGATCGTGGCAAAACAACCTGTTATGTTCAAACTATATAACTTGTGCCTGACAAAATAAAAGAGAGAGAGAGAGAGAGAGAGAGAATCCGAGTACAAGGTTTAATAATTAAATTTAGAGTTAAAAATTTAAATAGAGTTTTTGACCTAGAATCTACAGATCTAAATATAGGCCTAATCTATAAAGGGGATATTATTAAATTTAATTAATAAATAAATAATTATAAGAAAGAAAGAAATAATTGGAAAAGGAGGAAACAAGTCTGGCAAGTGTTTGATCAGGCCTGAGATAAAAAAAAGCATGGTTAGTGTCACATGCGAAGTGCCAAGAAAAAATAGCGTTAATCAAGCAAAAAGCAATCTTAAAAAATGCACTAATTAAATTTGACCTAAGGAATTTTTAAATATTGATTAATTAACATAAGTTGCTTCGAAATGACTATGAAACTATGGTCAAAATATTATTTAAGATAATTGTGTGTGTTTCCTGGACATTAGTGTCCCTGGAGTCGAATTAGGATATATATAGGCCTATTCATTCATAGCGACGTGCTTGCACCAAGCACACCGCTCAATAAACACGTCATCTCTCCCTTGTCTATATATAACAGGTGAAAGTAAAATATTAAATTTGCGATACCCAAATTTATATGTGCGAGAAACTTGTTAAATTTTGATATTTATTTTACAATACTTATTTAAATTTACTTATTATATTTTAATCGTACGAAATATCTTTAATTATTTAAATGACATGATTTTTTTTAAAGCATGATCGTGAATATACCATCATCTATGCCGATGATGATCTGTATTGATACTAGCGCACAGGATTTAGGCAACCCAAATGGCACACGCCTGTACCTTGTCAAAACAGACAATGTGGACCTTCTATACATTTTTTTAATGCTGTATTATATTTTAAAGTTTGATCAAAATAAAAATTATCCCCAAGTTATATCAGAAAAAAATAATTTCGTTTTCGAATGAAATACGTAGGAATGCCTAATATAGGCGTGTGCCATTTGAGATGCTTAAATCTTGTGGGTTAGTCTCAATAAATATGCCGATGATAGTACATAACCAGGGACGTCATTTCAATTTTTGCTTGGGGGGGGGGGGACAATTTTACTTCCTGTGCTCCTTAGTTTATGTATAAACATATATACCTTTATATTTTTATCTATCTATCTATTACCATCTTCTATACTAATTTATAGTGTGAGTTTGTTTGTTTGAGAAAATTAACATTAAAGTTTTTCATATTTACATTGTTTTGACTAGATTATAGTCTATACAAGGGCGGATACAAGGGGGGGGGGGTAAAGGGGGTAATTACCCCCCCGAGATTCGAAAAAATACCTTTTTTTCGCAAAAAAATTTATTTTTAATGTAAAATTTTTAAAATTAATACTTAAAAATTTGATGTGTATTTATATTCTGGCAAACAATTACAGAATGCGCTTTTAAATTGCCGAAATTAAAAAAAAATAGTGTGCTGTGAGACGAGTCACACCAGATTACCCCCCCCCCCCCGAGAAACACCTCTGGATCCGCCCTTGAGTCTATATCATTTTTTTTTTCAATTGTGCAAGTAACATTAAATATAAATTTTTTTAGGACATATTTCATAAAAAAAAATAATACTATTAATTACACTAGTCGACAAGGTTTTTTTCACAAGATATCTGATTAGTGAACCTAGTGCATTTTTTCACCCTGAATTCAGATATGTAGTTAGAATTTTTCCATCAGGCACAGTTTTAGAGATATAGAGCAAAATAGATTTTAGTCGAAAATGGGCTCTAATACGGCTTTTATTTAAAATGTTCAAATTATTTTTAACGTGAGACCCCGTCAAATTATGCAGATAGTTAGAATACATATAAATTTTAAGTTTCATCCCAATCGGAGGTCATTTAGACGTGCTAAAAACGGCTTAAAGTTTCAAAAAATCGAAATTTTCAAGATTTTTTTTGCTTTGGTCACCCCTAATACAATTTTAGAGATCCCTGAATGAAAAAAACATATATGTACGATATTCTATAGTTCTTTGGCTTTCTAAAAATCATTAATTCATAAAAATCTGCTAATTATTAACGAAATTATTAACAAAAACGTGAGCAAAGAAAAAACACAAGTACACTCACTGGACGAAAAAAATGGACTTCAATTGAATTAAAAAGCGAACCCTATCCACGAGAAGCTAATGTATCCTCTCTGAGCATCGAGTCACGGGCACTAACTTTATTATATATTATTAAAAAAAAATATTTTTTGAATCTCATATCTTTCTTTATACTTCTAAAAGAACAAGAGGTCCATTTTTTTTCGTCCAGTGAGTGTACTTGTGTTTTTTCTTTGCTCACGTTTTTGTTAATAATTTCGTTAATAATTAGCAGATTTTTATGAATTAATGATTTTTAGAAAGCCAAAGAACTATAGAATATCGTACATATATGTTTTTTTCATTCAGGGATCTCTAAAATTGTATTAGGGGTGACCAAAGCAAAAAAAAATCTTGAAAATTTCGATTTTTTGAAACTTTAAGCCGTTTTTAGCACGTCTAAATGACCTCCGATTGGGATGAAACTTAAAATTTATATGTATTCTAACTATCTGCATAATTTGACGGGGTCTCACGTTAAAAATAATTTGAACATTTTTAAATAAAAGCCGTATTAGAGCCCATTTTCGACTAAAATCTATTTTGCTCTATATCTCTAAAACTGTGCCTGATGGAAAAATTCTAACTACATATCTGAATTCAGGGTGAAAAATACTTCTAGAATTTCATATCTTCATTCTTGTGAAAGAAAAAAAGTTCATTTTTGTCGACTAGTGTTATAGCATTTGAAACAATATTCCGTGCTTAAGGTTGTTCGGATAGTACATCGTAAGTCATAATAGAATCTAAATTTTTTTTTAAATAAAATTAAAAATTTGAATGCCAAAATTCCTTATTATAATTTAGTCGTGACCTATCAGAGTTTATAATTGGATTAAGTTAATAATTTAATTACCAAAAATAATAAATGAATGACTTTCGACTTGAGCAGTATTTCACGTAATATAGAACTGGCAACATTGCATTCATCAACTATCTATTTTAAATCTTAAACGCCTTAAATTTTATTTTATTTAATATATTACAATGTTTAATGCAAATCAGTTTAAACACAATGGACGATTTGCGAGAAAAAATATTGTAAAATTGAAAAAAAAATGTATCTGACATAGAGATAAGACACTTATGTTATGCGACGTTGCCAGGCTGGTCTGACTCTCGAGAATTCATTATTTTTAAATATTAGCGACTGTCATTTTGGAGAATTTTTTGACTTTCTTGTTAAAATATCTTTAAAAGCGGTCGGCAGAAACTTTTGATTTTATTTTTAACATATTCCTCGGAAGTGAATTAATAAAATGTAAGTTTTTTTGTTTTTGTATCATTTGCACAGATGCCTATATAATTCGATATGTGTGCGTTTCGTCGTTATTCCCCATAGGCTACATGTTAAATTTCAATTTTTTAAAAATTAATTACACGATAACCCTGTGTCAGATCTGCTTCAAAATTTTATTTTATACGTATTTGATAGTGATTAATAACATATTAAAAAATTAGCTTTTAATCAAGGAAAGTGCTTTAATGTCCGAACAACCTTAACTCAATTTTTAATTTTTTGGCGCTTGACACACTAATGCAAAACAGGGTCCATTTAGTGATACCTACAATTATCGTGAACGTCATTTTTTTATTGAAAATGGATTTGCCCGATATAGATGTTTATATAGAGAAAATCCTCCTAACATTAAAAGGATGGTTAATTTAATTTTAAAAAATCATAATCCAGTTGCGTATTATTATTATTTTTCCTATTTTTTTTATTATTATTAAATATACAGTATAATCTTTTTTTTATTCGATTAGAAAGAACAGTTTTTAATTAAATTTTGTTAAATTAAATTTCTATTTATATAAAAAATTGTTAAGAGGCGGAAAATCATTTTTCAAATAATTATTTAGATATATTTTTGCTCCGAGGCCTTTGCGGAGAGGTTTAGGGCACGATTATTGTGCTAGGGGTCAAGAGTTCGCTTCAAATTCAAGCGGTGAAAATTTTTCTTAATTATATTGCCTACCAATTAATTTATAAAAACTGGGGGGAGGGGGTGTTTAAATTCTAAAAAACAAAAAAAAATTTTAAATTTTATATCAGCCCTAACAGAAGGCTAAAGATTCTAATCTAACCCTACCATGGGCGTAACTAGGGGATTCGAATTTTTGACATGATCGCAATACTCCCTATCTCTATAAATTTCATATATAGGGTAATAGAAAGTAAAAAGTAAAAAGGAAATTTCAATCTTACAAGCTTGAGTTCGCGAATCCACGTACGCATCAGATTCTGAACCTCTGAGTGTAATTGAAATAAATAACATTTCAAATTAATGTTTAAACAACTCTCGTTTTGTTAGCCATTAAAATGTACAATTGCTTAGAATTACAATGAGGAGTCGCAAAAGTAAAATCGTTTGAAAAAAATAAATAAATAAAAGAGAAGAGAAATTAGAATTGTTCACTGTGGTTTGTTCCTCTAACAATTAAATAAACAAAACTAACCTCTTCTTCCTAGTTAACCTATTGAAAGTATCTTAATTAAAAATGATGATAAACTTTTTGATTTTTAAAACCACAGATATTTTTATTTTATTTTTTAATCCAATTCAAAAAGTCTAGTTTTTAAAATATTTATAAACTTACGTATAAATTATTTTTTAACAAAGTTTTCTACGATATAAATCAGTTAAATATTTGATAAGGATTGGAATCGAAAATGGATTTTAAATAATTAAAAAATAGATTGGAAAATATAAAAGTCAATTGTATTATTCCGATCCAATTTCAATTCTCTTTATATTTCTTTGAATGTTAAAATAATATTATTAGGACTTAGGATTATAGGAAATAACTTTTTAAAAAGATTTTGGATTTTATAAGATATTTAAAATACAGAAATTATGTAAAAAAATTTTATAATTATTTTAAGAAAATTTGGGATCTCCCACTGATGATTTAAAAAAAAAAATTCCAAAATAATATAATAATAAAAATAATGAATATTATGTAATTAGTAATATATAAATATTCTCAATCATTTTAAAATAACCAAAAGAATTCACAGTCTTTTATTTAGTTTTTAAGCTTCCTATCTTTCTAAAGATATTAGACTATGTCGAAATAGCCATTAAACTGGTATATGTAATTTTCTTTTTTATGAAAAAAATAATTCATCTAATATTAATATATTTTTTCACACTTAAGTGGTAACAATTTTAAATAGAGGAACGATAAAGAACACCTATATTTAAAAATAATAAAAAGGATCTTAAAACGGATAATTATTTTCGAATGGCGAATAGTCCAAATTGTTCGCTATCTATTATTAGCAATCAATGCTAATTAGAAACTCTTGAAACTTTCTAGTTATGATAAGATGATGATAATAAAATGGACATATTTAACTTTCTTTTTCTCGACAGTCTCTTAAACTCTTGAAATATTGAATATATGTATTACTAAAATAAATCAAACAATGTGAAATATTCAATATTAAGTAATGTGTAGGCTATTTATTTAAAAAATAATCAAAATCGTTAAAAACGTTTCTATGAGATAGAAATTAACATTTTGAGTTGTTGTTGTTGTTTGTAGATGGCCGTAAGGAAAATCAATTTTATTCTAAGGACCAGAGGCCAAAAATAGACTGACGGTTCTT
This sequence comes from Euborellia annulipes, assembly GCA_023213315.1. Taxonomy (NCBI): domain Eukaryota; kingdom Metazoa; phylum Arthropoda; class Insecta; order Dermaptera; family Anisolabididae; genus Euborellia; species Euborellia annulipes. The sequence continues at coordinate 10,464 of JAKCPI010019688.1, forward strand.
AGAATAAAATTAATTAACATTTTGTACCAATAAATAAGTAGTATACGAGTGAATTTTTTTTTTTTTTAATTGTGACTATTGGTTTTCATAAAGTATTTTGGCAATGATGTCACTCTCCATAACAGTCTGTTCGTGTCCAGAGTAAAAATGATTAAAAATGCTCGAGGTATCCACACGCCCGCAGCAGGTCTGTATAGTGAACCTTTAGGGACACGCAGGGATATATACGTCCAGACCAGGGACACGCACAGTAGATCGAAAGTGACCAGAAGAAAAATGTGTCTCCCTGGTGTGGGCGTGTATATCCCTCTGTGTCTCTAAAGGTTCACTATGCAGACCTGCTGCGGGCGTGTGGCATTTTGATCAATTTTACTCGGGGTGTTAGTTGAGCTTTGAAAATTTTAAGTCCTAAAAAAGATAACAACCCGCGACCGAAAAGTCTACTTAAAATATTTTTTATTAACTTTTTTTTATCTCATCATTTATTTTCCATTGAGAATTTTTATAAATTCTCAGGTTAAACAAACAAAGTAATTTCAATATGAAATTATTTCTTAAATTAATTTATCAAAAACATTCTAATTTTTATTTTATGATTTTAAACATAAATTGAAGGTGAAAAAAAAAATGTATATTCGAAAAAAGTTAAGTTAAAAGAGAATAAGGGAAGGGAGCAGCCGCCTGCGAAGCGCTTTACGTTTTAGCTAGTCTTCAAGTAAGGTTGCCTAACTACTAGGAATTATAAATATAATGCTAGATATTACGTAAATTTTTAATTATTTAAAAATAAAAGACAAGTCATATTAAGTAGTAGGCCTACTTAAAAAATAAGATAAAAAAATAAACCCTTTTTTCGTAAAAGTCAGTTTGCAAATACACATATTGAGAGTCATCGATTTTTACTTTCTCTTACCTCTATATGTTAATATATATAAAGAGAAAGTATTGTTTATAATAATTATGATGTTGGCTAAATATTATCAATTCTCGATTAGATTACCCGTCATGCTGTCCCTTAATAATAAGTGAAACTGTTGTACTTTGGAAATAAGACATTTTGAATGTTCCCAGCTATATTATTAGTTCAAACCTTTCTTAACGTAATATTTCTCCTTAACTATAAAATTTTTCTGGTATAATTTACTCGTAATGCACGTATCTATTAGAATTTTTATTTTGAATAAAACTAATAAAAATTTATGAATATCGACAAAAAAAAAAAAAAAAAATTAAAGGGTTAATAGTCATAATTACTGAGATTATCTTATAAATGTAATAATAACAAAATCGATTATAAAATTTACAATTTATTATTATTTAAGTTATTAAAATACAAAATAAAAAAAAAAACTTTATTATTGTTATTATAATTATTATTAGCTGTATCAGAGAAAAAATATCTTTGTTAGAGGAGGGAAAAAATTAAAACAAAAAAAAAAATCCATTTCAAAGAAGATAGAAAATATTAATTCAAGAAAAGTATAAAAAGAATAACACTTAGAATTAAAAAGTTTTTTGGAAAATGAGAAACGAAGATGAAAATGTGTTAAAAAAAAACAAGCCATCTACTTTGTTTATTTATTTTTTTTCTACGATGATTAAAAAAACAGCCATGCGTGAGAAAAGCGCGTGCTTTAAAAGGAAAAAAAAAAACATGAAAAGCTGAAAATCATACAAATGAAAAGAAATAATTTACCTTGATCTCAGTGTACACAAATACCAACCGACCTTCCACCGGTTTAGCAAATTAGGCCTATCTGAAAGCACCGCCTAGTGTGCAAAATCGGCCAGGAAGGGAGAGTCCAGAGAGGCAAATCAGCGAGAGGATTAATAATACTACATATATACATCGAATGGGATCTTTCCTTTACTAAACAATATTTATTATTTAATATTATTATAATAATTTCAAAATAGACAATTTAAGAAAGATTTTTTTTTGCAATCGCAGCATAGATATTAAAAAATAAAAGAAAAATTATTTCCCCCCCAAAAGTAAATGACTAAGCTTATACATGTTTTTTAATTAATCTTAGATAATAGACCTACAATTAAAATTTTGTAGTTCCAAATGGCTTATCATTTAAGAGGTAGAAAATTCGTAGAGTATTTTTTAAGTTTTACTCTATCTTAGGCCAATATTATAGACTTTAACGATATACAGCATATTATAGGTCCATTTGGTATCCAATAAATATTCCTCGAACTCCCTGGAATTCGAACTCGGGCCCCTTGGCTTTAAGATTATCAATTGGTCTATTCGATTAAATTAAAGAGTAAGAAATTTGATTAAATAATGTCTACGAACTCTTTCGTTTAAAAGTCGGAGGGAGTCCGGCGCATGCGCATTAAGGAAAAGCGTATTGCTTTTAGTTACTGCGCATGTGATCTTCCTCACTACGCATGCGCTGAACACCCTGAGACGCTTAATAGAACAAACCTATTATTGACATTTGACAACACCTGTAACTTTTTGAACATGGGAGGACCTAGAATAATTTTAAAAAAAAATTTTATAATTGCTATAGTTTTTATACTAATACAATTGCTTTAATTTTTAAATAATAAAAAGCAGTCCTAAATGCATTTTTGGGTCCCTTTGCTAAATTGGTACGTGTAGTATGATTGCTGGTCAATTAAGTTATTTGTACTGCATATTTGTGTCTAATTTTTTATGAGAACTTGTCTTTAAAGGGCCAATTTCTTAAATAATGTCTACGAACTCTTTCTGGATATCAGGCTAAACCTCGAAAAAGTATTATTTATTAACAACAATTATTAAGTTGCTGCTTCGATTTTGATATGTAATGATGATGCTGCAGATCGATGAGTAGATAGGCGGATCAAGATCAAAAATCCGTTCTAGTCAAAAACTCGACCTCCATTATTTCCAACTACACTAACTTCCGACTAGAGAAAAAGACAAAAAATGAAAAGAGAAATTTTTCTTTTTGTAATGAAAATTTATGAATATTTAATCAATTAAATTTTGGTAGGGAAATTTAATTATACTTATCTTTTATTTTTTAATAAATACAAAACACTGCGATTCCTAAAAAATCATTCACTCTAGTTTTATAAAACATATTACAAACAGACTTTACTTGTTAAAAAATATATCATTATATACAAAATTATATTACTATAACCCTGTATTTCCATTCTATATTTGAATCACATTTCTAGAGAGCTATTATAAAATATGTCTACAATGATTGGTTAATATCTAGAGCCGAGGTATTATTTTGTTATTAGTGTTGGTGTTAGTGGTAAAGTAAGTAAGTACAGTTGATGCAGAACAAGCACCGCCACCGAGTGAGGAGGGGCAGGAGGGTAAATTTGCGTGTTTTATACCTGTTAGTGTAAAAGCGTGAGGATCTGGGGCTTTGTGTCCGTTGCTGAGCTCTTTTAAAGACGCCATCATCGAAGGGCGGTAACTCTGAGCTTTCAAGACTAGCGAAGAGGCCTTAGGTTGTTGGATTCGGTATATGTTGATATCTTTCATTGACTTAATATCTTGAAACCTGAAAGAATTGAAGTGCGACGGGGGCTTTGCTCAGTAATGGCGTCCTTAGTAGCTGACAAGAGACCATCGCTCGGGTTAGATTAAAAATATTGTCAAATTAAGATATTTAAAGTAAAAAAATAAAAAATGACAAATTATTTACAAAATAATATTGAAAAATAAATAAATTTGAGAGAGATATTATTGGACAAAGAGTTTTGCAATTTTATTGTAAAAATTATAAAAAATCAAATAAAAATTTGTAAAAATAGTGAAATGTAGAGAGATCAAAATCCGCCAATAATAAATAAAAATTAGTTGATATTCTAATTTGACATTATTTTTTCTTTAAGCCCCTGGGAATAGGTTAAAGGCGATGGTTTCTTGTTTAAGGTGGCGTAGCCTGAAATACTACCTGAGGGTATGAAGGTTTTTGAATGTGTCAGGGTGGCTTGTCAGGTGTGGGTGCGAATGCGTGTCAGTGGAGCTCAAGCGGGTGCAGGAGGGCACAGGGGCCTGGGTGGGAGCGATATTGCACACTAGCCGGTCCTCGCAACTGCGCCTGCAGCACATAGTATGGGTTATGGGCAGGTTGCCTCCTGGACAGAGAGAACAGGCCAACAAACATTGGTCACAACACTTGCAAACTCAGGGTGCCAGGGCGATGGCGAACCTTTTAACGAATGGCATATACCTAAAACTTAATTTTCACTTAAACTTTTCAAGTTCGCAAAAAGCCTAAATAAATACATGTAATTGATTTATTTTATAAATTATTCGAAAATATTTTTTTGATATCATAATGGGTTGTCTATAATCAGGAGTTTTTTAAGAAAAATTTTTTTATTTATTATAATACTATTAATTCCAACTTATATTTTTGATAAGATTTAAACTTTTTGACAGTAAGTTCTCGTTGAAACATTTTGTAAATTAAAATTAAAAATACAAACTAAACACTAGATTGTTTCAAAGGTTTTATTAATTATAATGGGTACGTAATTCCTTGGTACGACAATTCCTTGTCATCATCAGAAGAACATTTCTTCTGAGTTGTCGAAATACGTATTAAGTGTTAATTTTATAATTAATAAAACCTTTGAAACAAATAACCTAGTTTAATTTGTATATTTAATTTTAATATATTTTTGATTCTATTATAATTTAATAACATTTTTAAAGACATTTTTAGAAAAAGTAAACTTGAAAAATGAAAAGAAAATATGAATACATTTTTGTCAAAAAAGAGTAAAATAATAGGCCTACTTTTTTTTAAAATTTGTTTAAGGTCTTTTTCGGCATCTGAACCCGTCGATATTTATTTCAATTGAGTGGTATCAAATTCAATTCATA
>JAKCPI010019689.1:0-22783 GCA_023213315.1 Euborellia annulipes
CAAAATTTTTTTTGATTATGATTTAAGGTTCAATAGTTCGCTTGGAAGCAAGAGCGGATCCAGAGGTGTTTCTTGGGGGGGGGGTAATCTGGCGTGACTCGTCGCACAACACACTATTTTTTCTTAATTTCGGTAATTTAAAGGCGCATTCTGTACTTGTTTGCCAGAATATAAATATAAATCAAATTTTTAAGTATTAATTTTTAAAATTTTACATTAAAAATAAATTTTTTTTCGAAAAAAAAGTATTTTTTTCAAATCTCGGAGGGGGGTAATTACCCCCTTTACCCCCCCCCCCCTTGTATCCGCCCTTGCTTGGGAGGCATGAATAAAAGTCACTAAATACAATAGAATCCCGATAATTCGTATCATCACAGGACCGACGGTTTGGTGCGAATTATCAGGAATACCAATTAACGGGAGTACACGATTAAAAATAATCATAGTTGTGAGATTTACACAGAATTTTTAACATGGAGCTATCCAATTTTGTGAGTGTAGTCACAACAAATGACGAAGGAACACGAGAGTGAATTGTAGAAATGAAAGAAAAATGTAGGGGAAGCTCTACTTCCCCCCTCTTGAAAATAGTACGAATTAAAGAGCTTTTCGAGCTGGAGATACGAATTATAAGACGTTTTTAAGAGACCTTGAGCATAATAAAAAATAATACGAATTATCGAGAGAACTAAAAAAATACCTTGTTTTTATACCAGTTATCGGGCTTTTTCTCAGGGGCCGACAATTAGGTACGAATTAGCGGCGGGAGAGACTAATAATCGGGATTCCATTGTATTTATATTAGCTATGTTGACTAGTTTACAATTAATTTGAATAAAAAAAATCTGGTTTTTTTAACAATTAAAAAAATTTTCTCTAAAGCAATCAACAATATGATCAAAAATGAAGTTGAATGCATGTGACTTCATAGATGTCCCTAAGATAAACTTGGGATAATTAATAAAAAGTTATATAAAATGATTTTTTTTAATCATAAGGTTAAAAAAAATTTTTTATTAATTCTATTTTAAATTGAGTAACAAGTAATTAGAATCGAGATGAAAAAGACCGGCGTGTTTATAAACAATTTTATCAATTCAATTTTGATCGCAAAAATTATTTTATTAAAATTAAATAAAATTTTTTTTTAATAAGTTATCACTATGTTTAAATTAAATAAAGGCTGAGATAGCATTGCCCTTTTATGTTTTGTTTATGTTTTTTTTTTTATTAAAGAGATAATTTTATAATTGCTGTTCGGAGGCTCGCCTTTTGACTTAATTTGCGCTAGTGATATAATTAATTACGAGCTTCAGGCTCTATTTATTAATCATTTGACCTTTAGCTTAATATGTATTCAGAGATGGAAACGAATTTATTTTAAATAAAAATAAAATATGTCCAGGATATTTTTTTATAAAGTGGAGATAGAATTACAGTTAAAAAATAAAATTTAATTGTTTAAAAAAAGCGCGAAAATTTATTTGTAGAAAAAAAAAAACCAAATTTAATTTCTAGATTACAATGCAATTATGCAATCTATATATCTCAAATGATTAATTAAAGAATCTGAGTAAAATGTGAACTTCGATCTCTATTTTAGGCGCGCTCAATCTAATTAGCGAACACCCGCCAGCATGTGCTCATTTTTGAATAATTATGATTGCCCCCTGAGTGAGAACTAGATCAAGAAAAATGCTTCTGTTTCGAATGATTGATCATCATAATTAATCTTTTTTAATTAGTAACTCTAAATGAATGTATCATCTCTGTCTTATTTTCTATTTCCTCATTCAATGTTAACGAATTTTATTTTTATATAATACAAAATTAATAATTTCTTTTAAAGATATATTGAACTTTTTAATTAGGGTCCGACCGAAACAAGATTTTCAGCCGAAACCGAAACCGAAACCGAATATTCGGCCTCAACCTTAGTTTCGGCCGAAACCGTAACCGAAACCGAAACTTGTATTTCCTATAAAAATTTTTTTTCATTTTACCTTTTTTTTTTTGAATTTTTTTTCCCTCCCGTGAAAATCATTTTAGCTTTTTTTTAGGGAGACTAAAATTTTTTCTCCCTCAAGTGCAAATTATTTGACCTTTTTTTTTTGCATGCGAGTCTCATCCCATTTTTTCAGACTCTGGTTTCGGCCGGCCGAAAGGTTCGGCCACTTTTTGGCCGAAACCATGATTTTTGGCCGAAACTGGCCGAAACCGTAACCGAAACCGAATATTCGGTCGGTTCCTATTTTTAATAGAGGAAGAGTTTTTTTTTATTTCAATCGATTTTGTCTAAAGGCGTCTACACATGTAACTGCAAACTTGACAAGCATGCACGTGCAATCTTTTTGTACAAGCAAACTGTAGCGTCTGTATGAGGATTTTGCGCAAGCATTTTAATTGTGCAAGCCGCTTGATGCTCGATTGAAATTTAATCATTGCCATTTGAAATTTATTTAAAATATATTAATTCATTTAAAATTTCTATTTAAATATTAATATTTATTGTGTCTCTGTTTAAAGCAAGTGATTATCTTCGAATAAATAACATTCTGAGTTTGATATTTTTAGGTTAATTTTCGGCATAAGCTGTTGCTTGCACAAGCATGCTTGAGCCGTGTGGTGCCGAAGGGAATTTGAGCATTCACATGCATGCAATTTGCACATGCATGATTGTCAAGTTAGTAGTTACGTGTGTAGCCGCCTTAAGTAAAAGAAGCTTTAATAAAAATCGAGGTAAATTTCTAGTTTGTTGGTAAAATGTGCAAGAAAGTTTTTATTTTTTTTAAAGAGTTGAATGTTTTAAAATCAGTAAACAAAAGAAATAAATATAATACGTCACACACATTCAAATTAGGAAATAAAATCAACTCGTGCGTTTATGGCTTCCATCCCAGTCAAAAGAACCGAGATGGAGTAGAAAAAAATTAGAATAAAAAAAAAAAAAAATAATAAAACATGATGCGGCGGATTTTAATTATGAACTCGTAAAAGTTTAAACTAAATTTGTTTAATGTCTAGTTGAAGGAAGCGGATGGAACATTTTTTTATTTTTAATTCAGATTGAAATCAATGGAGTTTTATAGTATAAACAAAATGCCGACATTGATATATTGAACAAACCTTCCTTCCTATGCTATTCAATTCCATTGTCCCAGAGAGAGTCTATAAAGTTTCTTGTTCGAAATTAAATAAGTTACCTACAAGTTGAACTCAAATAAAATTATTCCAAGAAAATTGATAATTTAACAACAAAGAGAGTTAGAAAGAAAAATTTTAAGCTACTATGTTATATTAATAAATTAATCAAGTTATCAACCAAGTTCTTTATAAATTTTTATATTCTTAAAATCGTCAAGATTTGTTTGTACAGTGAGGGACAATATTAAGTCTCACCCATGCGTTTTCTACTTGTGATTATTTCAGGGCCGGAACTAGGGGATTTTTTATGGGGGGGCAAAATTTAATTTGCCGCCCACTCCTTAAAATCTTCTTTACAAAATTCATATCATTTTACCTTTTTTTTAGTAAATCTTACTTTAATTGCCGCCCCCCTAATATCTGCCGCCCGGGGCACACGCACCCACTGCCCCCCCCTAGATCCGGCTCTGGATTATTTCATTGTTTTTATAAAAGAAAATGAAAATCTTTATTGGATATTTTCTAGATTTGAACTATAAAAGTTTTCATTAAAAAATATATAATATTTTTTAAACAACAATGAAATAATCAGAAGTAGAAAACGAATGGGTGGGACTTAATATTGTCCCTCACTGTAGCTAATGAAATCATTGTTCTAATAACATAAAAATTAGGAATTAGCTAAATAGGTTAAATATTTTTTTTTTTTTTTATTATTTATAGTGAAAAATTTCAATATTCAGAAAAAATGGTTGCCATGGTAACAAAATATATTTTCCCATGTATATAAATTTTATATCTTGAATTCTAATATATCGGAAGAAACTAAATATATGTCGACACCAAAATCTGGTGTGACAAGCACAGAATACAACCGTTTTTGATAAAAAGCTTATTTTCACGCCATAGGGGGGTGCCTAACCTAAATATAAAATTTCAACCTCCTAGCTCAATTCCTTCATGCTTAAAATTGAACACACACACACCCACCCACAGACAGACCATGTCGTGACTTTTTTGGACTCAAGGGACTTCAAAACGTATATATCCATCGAAATCTCGACATCGAATTTTTTACCTGAATCCAATACTTTCTCTCTCTATATATATAACATATACAGGGGTAAGACAAAGTAAAAATCTGGTGTGACTGGCGCACAGCACACAACTTTCTCTTACCTTCGGTAATCGAAAGTTGTGTTCTGTGCTTGTCACACCAGATTTTTTGTGTCGACATATATTTAGTTCCCGACAGTACGGAACATATGAATTCAGATGTAAAATTTATAAGTATGGGAAAATATTTATATTTTGTTACCATGGCAACCATTTCTCCTATCTTCCCTATGAAATACAAGAGTAAAGTGGTCTTCAGAAGATTTCAATTGCAAAATGAGAATATACATTTGAAAGAGCATCTAAAAAATAATTGATTTTTGAATTTTAAAAAAAATCGTTGGAGCAAATTTTGAGAAAATAAAAAAAAACTGAAAAAGTACATCAGTAAAGTACTAGTACTCTTTGGCCGATTTTGATTAAAAGCTTATTTTTCCGGTCCCGGGGGTGTTTAACTTAAATATAAAATTTCAACCTCGTAGCTCAATTCCTTCATCCTTAAAATTGAACACACACCCACCCACCCACCCACCCACCCACAGACAGACCATGTCGCGAAAACCACTTTTTTGGATTCAGGGGACCTCAAAACGTGAAGATCCATCAAAATCTCGACATCGAATTTTTGACATGAATCCAATACTTTCTCTCTATATATATATTACATATATACATAGGTAAGAGAAAGTAAAAAGTTAAAATAATAAAATGTCTAGATTCTATTTTGGAAATATCTATTTTGCTATAAACTTTTCTTGAATAAATAAAAATTCATATGGTCGATACAAATGTTAATTATCGAATATGATTCAGTATAAGTTTATTCGATAGTTAGTATCGACTACTGTATAAAAATTTTAATCAGGAATTTTAATGAAAACAAAAAAAAAACTACCGAAGTGGCTGAAATTCCCATTTACGCCCTGAATACAAAAACAACGTAATAATATTTTGTTGTAACAAGTATAACTATTTCACACAAATTTGATATAATTTCCTTAATAACTTATTTTATCATCAACCGAATGGCAGAATGCCAAAAATAAATCCCAGTCAAAGAAAGAATAAGGAAGGTTATGCAGCTGATGGAAAAAAAATTGAAAAAAAAAAAAGTTAGAGTGAGATGGCGGAGACAAGATAAAGAAAGCGAGAAAGTGAATGTATTTATATATTATGCTACGCCAAGGTTAACATGCGAAGCGTGCGCAAAAAGATAGATGTTGATGTAAAATTTAACCGCCGCAATGGGAAATTGTAAATACGCTCTAATGCCAAGAGTGCATTAAACTTGACCGAAGCGAAAACAAATGCAGCCATTTGCAGCAGATAACTGGATAATATGCCAACAGCCAATAAAATTTTAATGGAGAAAAAAGACGCAGAATATCTATCAATACATGTATTCAATATATAGTAAACAAAATCAAAACAAACAAGTGAAAAAGAATAAATTCCTAAAGGATAAAGATGTTTTTTTTTTAATATATATCAAGAGAAGCATTAATTCTTGACTGCTGGAAGATAGGCAACCAAAATGACCAACTTACTAAGGGGGTTTTTGATCAATCTTTCGAGAACTTTCTTTTATTATTAATTAATTAATTAAATTAATTAATTTAATAAATATCTGAAGAAATTTATTATTAAGGATGGGAGCTCTAGAGAAGCGCCCAGCAACAATGACGTAACTAGCCTTTGAGGGCGGGAGGGAGGAGGGGGCGAAGCTCAACTAGGGCGCCCCTTTCGCCCACAGCTAATTACGCTACTGGTCGGCAATCTTTTTTTGAGGACCATTAAAATTTCGCGGACCAATAATAGTATATAATTTTAAAAGGAATGAATTAGAACATTGCATATGAGAGGGGCGTATATAAGGGAGGCAGAGGGGACCCGGGTTCCCCCCCAAAATTTTCCAAATGCATATACATACAGTATATAGGAATAGACAGACATTAGCGGGTCTCGCCCCCCCCCCCCCCAAATGTTTGATCGGTCCCGCAGTGCGAATAAATATAGCCCATGTAAAAAAAATTTTTCCACACGGGGAAAAAATTGGTTCCGCAAAAGAGGGAGTGTTCCGCGGGGCGGCAAAATTTTTGCAGGGCGGAAAACTTTGCTTCCAAAAAAACAAAATTTTTCGCAGAAACATTTTTGAGTTCAGCCCCCCCTCGAAAAAAATTTCTATATACGCCCCTGGTATATCATATAGGCCTAATAGTGTAGGTATATGCATATGAATGAGAGAGATATTTTCCTTATATAGTGTTATGCATAAGTAGTTCACGTTTCGTTGCTGGAAGATAGGCAACCCTAATGACTAACATACATTATTCGAATAATTTTTTTCCACAGCAGAAGTCGGTAAATGGTGGTTCGTGTCGTAATTCTAATGATCCACAAAGAAATTCAGATCTATTTAAATTCGTTGCTCATTTAATAATATTTAAATACCGCTGAGGTAGGTAGGCCTACAAAATTAAACGGCTTTTGAGTAGATATTTTTCAAGTAACATTTGTATTTTGTAACGAATCAATATAATTTTCTTATCCTATTTTATTTTAGATATAATAGTAATTAGGCTTAAAAAAATTTTTAATTTTATTAAGTGAGCTTCGAATTTAAATAGATCTGAATTTCTTTGTTGCCCATTGAAATTACGTCACGAACGGACTGCTTCTCTGAAGAATAATTATACGAAAATATGTTAGTCATTAGGGTTGCCTATCTTCCAGCAACGAAAAGTTAACTATTTATTTGAATAATAATGTATAAGAAAAACAAAGATGAAATGAGAAAAAAAATGAGAATATAAAATTTTAAATGAAAAATCTAATAAGTCTAGTAATTTTTTTAAAGATGATTAATCTTATCCAAATTTTTTTCTCTCTTTGATTGGCTTTTGAAAGAAAAATTATTTTTTCATATAAATAAATATTAATAAATATTTATTAGCCGCTCTTTTAATAAATGACCATTTGATGCATTTGATATTTAACATCAAAGTTTTCCGATCCACTGAACCATGAATTTTATAAATATGGTTAAATTATTTTTATTTATTATTGTAAAGATCCTTAATGAAATTTTATTATATAAACTTAATAAATATTATATAACATATCAATTTTTTTTTTTTTTTTTCAAGGAATTATTTAATTAAAATTAAATTAAACATATGTTCGAAGATAATTGTTTATGATTTATGAGTTATGACTAAAATGAAAGATTACGTTTTTATCGGATTTAATTATAATTTAATTATTGAATTCTAAATGCTTTGAGGTACGTAATAATAAAAATATTTATTTTTTAGATTAACATAATAATTGGAATGAAATCAAACAAAGAGAAAGAGAGAAACATAATTGAATTTAATAAATCATTTTCGATTCAAATTTTATTCTATAAATACCATGCTAACTTTTTTATATTATTTAACATAAAAAAAAAAAACAATGGCTAAAAGCATTTTAAAATAAAATTAATTGGATCGTATCGAGCAGGGTTTCTCAAAGTGTGGGTCGTGACCCGGCACCGGGTCATAGAAACATCTTGCCGGGTCGCCAAAAAAATTGTAAAAAACAAAAAAAAAATGTGTACATATTATTTTTATTTTTATATCAATTAGACACTAGGAATAGTGGCAGAGTTTATTTGTACTTTTTCATGTAGCACTATCGCCCGAGTCTACGCGTTGTGCTGCTAACATTGCTAGATCTTCCCCTTTGATTGATTTTAATTAAAAAATAAATTTTTTTTTTTTTTTTTTTTCATAAGGTGGGTCTCGAAAAATTTTAAAACCCCGTACCGGGCCGCGGTCCAAAAAGTTTGGAAAACGCTGGTATAGAGTATTAGCCATAGAGCCCAACTATTTGAATCCGTATACAGTATTTGCATTTTGTATACCTAAATAACTATTTATTATAAACGGCTATTGAAGTAGAATTTTCTAAGTCACGCGGAGAATCCATCAAAAAAATAGTCAATAAATTTGACATAGGCCTACTAACTTCAATACTTCATTGATAACGTTAAAAATTAAATTACAAATTTAAAATAAGATCAAAAAAATTTCTTTAGTATCCGGAGACAAATTTAAAGCAAAGATTTTTTATTTTATTTTTTATTTCCGCAAGAAAAAGAATCTTTGGGCATAGATATTAGGACCTAATTCCTACCCTGGTAGGAATTGCCAATGCTGACAATTGGCCGAACCTTGGGCCAGTTGTCATTTGCCGAGCCTTGAGTAGTGACCATTGGGCCAAGCCTGGTCCGAGGCTTGGTCCAAGGCTTGGCCCAATAGTATTATATTATTAAACCGAGCCTTGGGAAGACGATTGGACCAAGCCTGGTCCGAGGCTTGGCCCAATGGTCAGTACCCAAGGCTCGGTTTAATAATATAATACCATTGGGCCAAGCCTCGGTCCAGACTTGGTCCAATCGTCTTCCCAAGGCTCGGTTTAATAATATAATTGGGCCAAGCCTTGGATCAAGCCTCGGACCAGGCTTGGCCCAATAGTATTAAACAGAGCCTTGGGAAGACGAATGGACCAAGCCTGGACCGAGGCTTGGCCCAATAGTATTAAATTATTAAACCGAGCCTTGGGAAGACGAATGGACCAAGCCTGGACCGAGGCTTGGCCCAATGGTATTATATTATTAAACCGAGCCTTGGGTAGTGACCATTGGGCCAAGCCTCGGACCAGGTTTGGCCCAATGCTTAATTGACCCATCATGTAATTAAAAAAAAAAAAATTAAATTAAATCAAGTACTATTAATTGAAAAAAACAGTAATATATATTTTAAATCTGGTGATTGTTTGATAAAGTTTATTTATCTAAAATAAAAGGCAAATCAAATAGCTTAAAAGAGAGTCATATCAATATAACAACTGTGTACGAGAGCGTAAAGGCAGTGAACAAATGAAGAACAAAACCAAAAAGCTCGAGTTCAAATCTCTCGAGAAACAACTTTTTTTCCTCGAGGCTTGGATCGACTATCCATTGTTTTGTTTTCCAAGGCTTGGGCCAACCTTGGTTTTTTGATTCTCGAGGCTTGGGCCAACCTTGGTTTTTTTGATTCCCAAGGCTGGGTACATTGTTATCATTCCAAGGCTTGGACCAAGCCTCGCCCAATGGTTAGACAAGGCTTGCCCCAAGCCTCGCCCAATGCTCGGCACGATTGGTCCAAGCCTGGTCCGAGGCTTGGCCCAATTGTGTATTCCTACCAGGGTAGTTATTTAAAATCATTCAATGAAAAAATTCGGGAATGATTGCCGCTAGGCTTTCTCGTAAAATCTAAAAAAAACATTTTTGAAATTATGTCTGTGGAAAAACACGATTACTTAAGAACAAAAGGAGCCTGAATGATACAGACATAATTCCAAAAATGTTTTTTTGAACTCAGGGAGGTCTGAAAATCTGGAATATTTTTATCTTTATAAATATCGTATTTGAGAAAGCAAGAAGATTGCTTTTCTCGAAAAAAAATCAAAATATTTACTTAAAATTTCTAGAAAGGGTTTAATTAGCTTGAATTTTATTTTTTTTATCAGTAAATCAAACTATTTTCAAATGAATAACAATAAAATATTTTTACATTGAATTTTAACATTTTACGACACCCAAGGACGTAAACCTTGGGAATACCTGGACCAGGGGCCTTATTTTTTTTATTTACGAGTTTGAAGCTCGTAAATAAATTTAAAATAGGGTAGTCTTACTAAAAAAAAATTCCATTTCATGGATCTGCCGGAGAAGTGTATGAAAAAAAAAACTTTATAATTTTGTCAACTCGGTTGAATTTTGTTTCCGTAAAAAGAGCCCCAAACCAACACACCGCCTATTCTATTGTAGATAAAATTCATATTAAAATACATCAGTTTAGGATTTTATTTAATGAAACAACTGGCTGTGACCGAATGCACACACTGACTTATTTCAATAAGAATTTAGATATTTATTTTTCATTAAAATTTTTTGCTCCTAAAAGATTTATGTGTTACAGAAAAATTCCAAATTAATTATATTAATAATAAAGATAAAATCTGTTAACAAAAATGCTTTAAAAAATAGCATTCATAAATATTTTCTTTATATATTTTTTTTATGAGATTAAGATTTTTTTCTAAAGAGTTATAAACTCTTAAAAAAAAAAAATGTTAAGCTTTGAGTTGATTAAAAAAATTAAAACTGTCAGGCAGTAATTTATTCTTTTAGTAACGTCCATGGAGCCTTATAAGGGTTCCTAATTATGTTCTTCGTCAAGCGGAGAAAGAAAAATAAATAATATAGATATAACTATTATCTCATTTCAAGTTTATTAGTGATCCTGGATAGATAATTACACTAGATGACCCTGGAAAGTGTCATTTGACCTCACCGCGGCTAAAGTAGAGTGCAGAATGTTGAGATCTTCCCAGATCTCAGTGGGGGAAGGGAGCTTAAGCGAACGCCACCAGAGAGCAGCACGTATCAATTTAGAGAAGGGAAAACCTTTCTTTCCTCAGTAGGGGTTGGTATAATTTTATAACGATTTTTATTTCTTAATAAATTAATATTAAAAAATTAAAATTGTGTTAAAAAAATTTACGACCTAATAAAGAAAATATAATTTGTCTAATTTAATTAATATCTTCTGCCTTATAAAAATTCTCTCTTAATATTGAATTTCGCTTTGCATTTTCATCACCTGCAGTGCCGGATTACTCATAAGGTGGAGTAGGCGATCGCCTATGGGCCCGGGCTTTTTAGGGGCCCCGCAACATTAGAATATTTAAAAAATATTTTTCGGCATACCGAAATTGTTAAAAAAAAAAAAAAAAAGGTAAAGTGGTATCTATGGTTGGACGGAAAATTTTCCCCAGAACGGCAAAAATTTCGTCTTTCTAAAAAAAAGGCAAAATAATTTTCATGGGAGGGAAAAAAATGTTCCACAGGGCGGAAAAACAGTCTTAAAAAATTTTTTTCGGAGGGCGAAAAAAATTTCTACTCACTTCGCCCACTAAGGTTCCACATTGGAAGAGCAAGTAAACAATATAAATAAATATTTAAGATTTTTATTTTAGAAAATAAATTATAAAATAAGGAGGGCCTGGCAACGGAGAAGAGCAACACAATCGTGCAGTTAAGTGATGCCAAGTATGGCGAAAGCTCGGGATCAATCAGCATGTTGATCGTCCCCCAGTAGCCATCGATAATACATATTTAAATAAAAAAAAAATTATTTCATCCATGACTGCCTAAAACCCAACAACCTCATTTAAACAACAGCCACAATAAGAACAAATTTTATATTTTATTCGACCTCCAAAATGGTAAAGAGAATTTTCAAGAAAATTGATAAAGACATTATTACACAACCATGTCAACGAACTAGACATTTTAATTTTGTTCTGATGATGAGTCCAATCGGCACTCTGAAACGTCGGCAAATTATAGATTTTATTTTTCACCTTGGCTATCCATACACCGCATTCTCATATTATAATATAATAATCTAACCATCAAGAAACAACAAATTTTAAAAGTATTATCATAGCGTAATAAATTTATAAATTTCTTTATATGAAAATGAAAATTATCAAGTCAGAATCGAGGTATTCATTGAATATTTCGAAATTTTTTATTTGGAAAAAAAATCTGGTGTGACTGGCGCACAGCACACAACTTTCGATTACCGAAGGTAATCGAAAGTTGTGTACTGTGCTTGTCACACCAGATTTTTCGTGTAGAAATATATTTAGTTCCCGACAGTACGGTACATTCGATTTTCAAGATGTAAAATTTATAAGTATGGGAAAATATTTATATTTTGTAACCATGGCAACCATTTCTCCTATCTTTCCTATGAAACACAAGAGTAAAGTGGTCTTCAGAAGATTTCAATCGCAAAATGAGAATATACATTTTAAAGAGCATCTAAAAAATAATTGATTTTTGAATTAAAAAAAAAAATCGTTGGAGCAAATTTAGAGAAAATCGAAAAAAACTGAAAAAGTACTAGTACTCTTTGGCCGATTTTGATTAAAAGCTTATTTTTCCGGTCCCGGGAGGTGTTTAACTTAAATATAAAATTGAAGAGATGAAGTGGCTGTTATATTTGACAATAAGAGGATAAAGGAGCAAGCAGCCAGGTAGTTAGTCTCCACGAAATGAAACTCTCTATTGAGGAAACAGTTTCGGTTTTAATGAAATATAACCATCAAACCAAAAATGGACTGATGATGGTTATATTTCATTAAAACCGAAACTGTTTCCTCAATAGAGAGTTTCATTTCGTGGAGACTAACTACCTGGCTGCTTGCTCCTTTATCCTCTTATTGTTAAATATAAAATTTCAACTTCGTAGCTCAATTCCTTCATGCTTAAAATTGAACACACACCCACCCACCCACACACCCACCCACAGACAGACCATGTCGCGAAAACCACTTTTTTGGATTCAGGGGACCTCAAAACGTGAAGATCCATCAAAATCTCGACATCGAATTTTTGACATGAATCCAATACTTTCTCTCTATATATATATTACATATATACATAGGTAAGAGAAAGTAAAAAATCTGGTGTGACTGGCGCAGAGCACACAACTTTCTCTTACCTTCGGTAATCGAATGTTGTGTACTGTGCTTGTCACACCAGATTTTTTGTGTCGACATGTATTTAGTTTCCGACAGTACGGTACATTCGATTTTCAAGATGTAAAATTTATAAGTATGGCAACATATTTATATTTTGTTACCATGGCAACCATTTCTCTTATCTTTTCTATGGAGTACAAGAGTAAAGTGGTCTTCAGAAGATTTCAATCACAAAATGAGAATATACATTTTAAAGAGAATCTAAAAAATAATTGATTTTTGAATTTTTAAAAAAATCGTTGGAGCAAATTTTGAGAAAATCGAAAAAAACTGAAAAAGTGCATCAGTAAAGTACTAGTACTCTTTGGTCGATTTTGGTCAAAAGCTTCGTGTCAGGTCCCATGGGGGTGCCTAACTTAAATATAAAATTTCAACCTCCTAACTCTTTTCGTTCTTGAGATATTTTGTTCACAGACACACACAGACACACAGACACACACACACACAGACAGACCATGTCGCGAAAACCACTTTTTTGGATTCAGGGGACCTCAAAACGTGAAGATCCATCAAAATCTCGACATCGAATTTTTGACATGAATCCAATACTTTCTCTCTCTATATATATTAACATATATATAGAGGTAAGAGAAAGTAAAAATAAATTACAGTATATAGACAAAATGATAAACAATTGTAAATAGTCACCTAATATGGTGAACTCAAAATTTTTTTGTATTCTATTTTTTTATTATAATAAATCAAATTTATCATAATAATTTAGACCTATTAATTATAATCAAGCTTTCAATTTAAACGACTTTTCTACCTTTCAATCAATTAGGTATATATTATATTTTATATAAAAAAAAAAAATACCTGAATTCCACTTGCTGTTTTTGACATTTTCGCTCCGCCTTTTTCATGTCCTTTATCCTCCCTTCTCTTACCAGTCGATTTTCTCTCTACGATACCTTCCTGAAACAAACAAATCAATTAGTTTTAGTTTAGTTTCCTATTAAGAATAAATTCTAACTAGAATATAATTAAACAAGACAATGAATTTTTTTTTTTTTAGAAAATAACTCAATTACAATTTTAAACATATTGCAAACCTAAATTAATACTTATTAAAGACTTTAATGTGTAATAAAAATGAATTATGTATAATTTGTTCCGTTAAGTTTTATTTTTTATATTTTTTTTGACAATTACTTTCTCTAGTTACGCTCATGTCGCTCTCACTGCTTTTTATAAAAAAAAATCCGATCCATTATAAATATCTTTTTAAACATATGAGATGGTATTTTCATAAAATGAGATGGTTTCTCTCTGTAAACAAAGGGCGACTTAAAGCCACCTAAACATTTTATGTGTCTCGTCTCTTTCTGAGTATATTTCACAAAAACAAATATCAAATAAAATAAATTTCAAATGAAAACAAAAATGTCCAAGCAAAAGCTTTCGCCACAGGGCAACTCGTCTTTGAGGTCTTCTAATGATAGAATAAATAATAAATATTCAGTTTCATGTAGCAGAAAAGGAACTACAAGAAAATAACGAGAGAGAAAGAGAGACATTCCAATTTACCAAACAGTGCAAGATGAGATATATAGGCCCTATTTAATTTATAAATTATCGGGATTTTTTACTATTCGCGCTGCCTGGTTTCGGCGACTTTACCTCGACGGAAAAGATTTCTCATTCAAACACAAACTAATCTGTACAGTAGGCGCCACAAATGCCTGATATGCTCGAAAGTGAAGCTTAGGCAACCAAAATGCTTATTTTTTTGAAGTATTATCTTAAAAATAGCTTTTCTCTTTCAGTTGCATTAAAAGAAGATGATTTATTTATTTTAAAAATATTCGTTTGGTTGACTATGCTCAAGGCTCTTGTAGCGCCCACTGTACTACCAGTTTCACGAGCCCAACATCTATCAATATTTTGTCCTGTTGGCAAGAGCGGATCCAGAGGAGTTTCTCGAGGGGGAGAGGTAATCTGGTGTGACTGGCCGCTCAGCACACAATTTTTTCTTACTTTCGATAATTTAAAGGTGCATTCTGTACTTGTTTACCAGAATATATTTACAAATCAAATTTTTACGTATTAATTTTTAAAATTTTAAATCTCTATATAATTAAAAATAAAATTTTATTTAAAAAAAATATATATTTTCCCAAAATCTCGGGTGGGGGGGGGGTAATTACCCCCTTTGCTCCCCCCTTGCCTGTTGGTCAGTGTTTCGATTAAATAAATAGTATTTTTCTTGATTAGTTTTTACGCCAGGGCTTTAATGAAAAAAAATCACTTAAATGGTTAAAAAATGACCAAATAATTTTGGTTAGCGAGGCCTTTTGAAAGAAGTGTGCCAAGGGCCCTTCTCGAAAAAAATGCTTAAAATGTACAGTTAATTCTCAGAGTACTTTATATAAAAGACCCAGGCAGTGTTTAATATATTTTTGTTTACTTATAGTACAAAGAATTAAATGATTTATATCAGGAATGAAAGTTAGAAGAAAACGCAGCCAAAATTTTTCTTTAAAAATATATTTTAACAGCTGACGTTTCTGCTTTGATCAAAACCATCCTCGGAGCTGTTAAGCGCCGAAACGTCAGCTGATAAAATATATTTTTAAAGAAAAAATTTTGGCTGCGTTTTCTTTTAACTTTCATTCCTGATACAAATTCCACCAGCCATAAAATTCCCTTATACTATTTTAAAAAAAACAAAACAAAAAAAACTTGCTAGTAAAGAGAAAAAAGCCATTTTTAACAACTAAAAATTACTTGGATATTCACGATAATTAATTTTTATAAATTTAAAACATTTTTAGATGAGAGAAATTTACTTAGTTCTCGTGATGTCAATTCATTGCAAGAAAGTTTAACAACTAAATTCACTAACTATTAGTAACTGTAACAATCTCTAAAATAGACTGGATTTGTTCTCTCTATTCAGAGACAAAAGCCTTGAGATAGAAGGCACGGTAACTTTGGTGCGTTTCATTAAGCCATAGAGGCTTTGAGCAGCCCCCCACCACCATCTTCATCGGGCTAAGTGGCCCCGAGGCGACCAAGACGAAGACATAATTACCAACAACAACAACAACAACATTGCTCACCGCCCTATCAATTAGAGATAGAATCTCGCGAACAAACATCGAGGTGTTTGCATAGGATAGATGCATGTCTGTATATTTATAATATAAACCATAGGGTAAAGGGAATTATTCTCCCCGTAAGCTTTGCTAAGTATTAATCAAAGTATGAATTAAGATAAATTCAGTCTGTTTAGTCTTTGGGTTGAGGTGAATTTAAGAGCTCTTTAAATTTAATGAAGTTTGGTCAAAATAATTAATTTCATGGGAAGGCACTTTAATGTTAGATATTTTAATATTATTGAACATGAATAAATATTTGGTAATTAACAAAAGAAAAATACTTTCTCTCTATATATTTCATATACAGTAGAACTTCGATAAGTTAAAGTTCAAGGGAAACGGTTAGAAATTTGAGTTATCGAGTTTTTTACTTATCGAGAGTTGAAGTTAGAGAGGTTATTGAAAATATAATTTTTAACGTACCGAGGTTTATTGACTTTGGGCACGTGAGTGAAAAAGGAATTTCGTTTGATCTATTTGTTTATTTAGAATAGTTTAGTTAAATATAAATTAAATTAATAGATTTATTTATTTACAAAAAAATCAGTAATTTTTTTCTGCTTCATGTATTTTTAATTTTCTGCATTAACTATTTTTTCGATGATATGTAAAGAAATACTTTAAGTTATAGAGGTCACCAAAATATTATTTTAAGTTATCGAGGGCTATGCTCAAAATATTTGTTTAAGTTACAGAGGTTTTGTTCTTTAAGTAATAGAGGTTTTACGCTGTCAAGAGAAGGGAATTGAAAAAATTTTTAAGTTACGGAGGTTTTGAACTTAGCGAGGTTTAACTTATCGAGGTTCTACTGTATAAGGTAAGAGAAAGTAAAAATCTGGTGGTTGACTTGTGGCACAGCACACAACTTTCTCTTATCTTCGATAATCGTAAGTTGTGTTGCTCTTAAACAAGATTTTTTTGTGTCGAGATATATTTAGTTTCGCATAGGACCTTAGTTCAAAGCTTGACCACTTGCATTTCATAAGTAAAAAGTAAAAAAGTCAATTGATTCAAAATTTCCATAGGCTCTGTGTATTTTAAATGTTGATTGCTTGAAATAAACTATGGTTATTTTTCAAAATTTTAATCTCATATTTGGATAATTTATACACAATAGAGAATCAATGAAGAATCGAAATGACTGTGAGAATCGAAATGACTGTGGTGATGATTGATTAAGGAGCTCAATGAGGAAAGGCAGCCAGCATAAATAAAAACTTTTATATTATTTAATCGACGTTTCGGGAGCGCGTCGCTCCCATCTTCAGGACGAAATAATTGTCGCAATTGAGATGGAGAACAGTATAATGCATACACAACAAATATTCACAAAATGTATGCTGTGCATATTTTACAAAATTTTAACAATTGTATGATATATTATATAGGCAGTCCAGGTGAGTAACAGTCTCAAACGCCGACCAAGATAGATCTATCTAATTGTACTACCATAGGCGCCGGAACTGGGGGGGCAAGGGTACATTGCCCCCCCCCCTGGCATCCTACAGGGGGGGGGCAGAGGGGGCAAAATTTCTTCTTTTATTTCGTTTATTATTAAAAATGATATATTTTTACTTTTGAAAAATAAAATCTTCTAAATTAAAAGAGTAAGAAATTCATTTTTTTCCAAATTTTTTCCAAAAATTTTTGAAAAATCACTACCAAATTTTTTAAAATTTTAATTTTATTAAAATTGTGATTTTATTTAAAATTTTTAAAGTTTTATAGTAGATTTGTTTTTGTTTTATACTATTTAAACATATTAAATTATTTTAATTTTCTAAAAAAAATATTTTTGCCCCCCCCTGATTCAAATTCGTTCCGGCGCCCCTGTGTACTACTATCTATACAATTGTTAAAATTTTGTATATAATATATCATACAATTGTTAAAATTTTGTTAAATACTATGCACAACATACATTTTATGAACATTTGTTGTGTGTACTTTATAATGTTCTCCATCTCAATTACGACAATTATTTCGTCCTGAAGATGGGAGCGACGCGCTCCCGAAACGTCGATGAAATAATATAAGTTTTTATTTATGCTGGCTGGCTTTCCTCATTGAGTTCCTTAGTCAACAATAGAGAATCCTAAATAAATACAAAATTTCTAAATTGGCAAACATTTTTTTAAATGTGTAAAATATTCTAAAGAGAACCTCCCCTTTTGAATCGAAATTTACATGAAAATCCCCATAGGGATTCAACATTGGCTCTATGGAAGGAAGAGCCGGAAAGTGAATTTGAAAAAAAAAAAAAAAATACTGAATACTTCAAACAATTTTTTTTATGAAAAATTTTACTGATATAGGGTACTTTTTAAAGAGCTTCTAAAAAAATGTTTCTAAATAAATTCGTCCAGTGAGATATTAGAATCCTTTCTCTTGTTAGAGCAGAGCATGGGCGTATATAGAAATTTTTTCGGGGTGGGGGGAGGTCCGAAACTCAAAAATTTTTTTTGGAGAGAAAATTTTTTTGACGAAACTAAATTTTTTTTACGGCAGAGAGGCAAAAAAATTTTTTTTACACAACTAATTTTTCAAGAGTTGCAAAATTTTTTTTTCCCTCTCATGTAAATCATTTAACCTTTTTTTTAGACACACGAAATTTTTTCAGTAATACAAATAAATATTAGTATTCTTGGGTAGAATTTTATCTTATATTTTTGGAACCCCTGAATCGAAATGGATGAAAGTTTCACTTAATAATTTCACGAGTAAGTGATGTGATGTGACATTTGAAATCAAATGGACCAGTGAAAAAGTATAAAAAATGTTCCAGTGTTCAATTTACTGTATATTTAAAAAATCACAATTTAGGTTGATTTTTTTCAACTAATTAAAATATTTTTAAAATGGATAAACATTCAAAATGATAGATAAAACAATTTTTTTTCTTTTATATTATTAAATGGAGTTGACACTTGTGAAAGGTCGAAATCACTATAATAAACGAGGCATTTCCCGTAATACGAGATTTTCAACGGAAGATCTTTGTCTCTTAAATAAATAATTTATACCTAAGTTATATTGAAAAAAAAAAAAAAATAATGTAGGATTCAAAATTGCTATGGGAAAAAAATGGAAAGAAATCCATTAATGAAAAAATCACTCAAAAACATGAGAAGCCACTTTAAAAAGGACATACCTGGGAGAGAAATAATTTAGCTTCAAAGAAATAGTATTTATAATTATGGATGTATAACTATTAATATAAATCATTTATTTTTATAACTAATAATTAAGAATTTTAAAGAAAAAGATGTAATAATTTGATGAAAATTGATGTTAACAATAGGGCAGGGTAACTAAGAGATTTTTCGGAAGAGGAGAACATCTAAAATATTAATAAATGAAAATTTCATTACTATAGTCAAATATTAAAGTTCAGTGTACACTAGGGTGGGTCGATTGGCATTTTGAGGCTAGAATGCTAGTTTTCATCCCAAGTGACATCTCGTTATCCAAAAATATGGTCGCATTATATCCCAACTAAGCTTAATGACAATTTGACAATTTTCAGTCGGAATTTCGAAATTCGAGGTAAAAATTCTCACAGAAGATATTCTCTGATTTAAAAAAAAATATATATCTCATGTCAATGTGGGTGGGCCACTTATGCCGGGTATTACATTTCGCTCCGAAAAAAGTGGCAAAGCGACCCACCCTAGTGTACACCAAATTTCCCATTTATGTACCTCTGGCAGACTCAGAGATCAGAGGGAATAATTAATAGAACTGTGATATGATGTTACAGATTTTTTAGTTTCAGATAATAATTTTATATCAGAACCCTATAAGTCAAATTTATAAAGTAACATAGGAAAATATTTATATTTTGATACCATGGCAAGTATTTCTTTAATCTTTCGTATTTACCCCTACAAATGTCAATAAATATAATCTTAAAGCCAAGTGGCGCCTTTGAGCTATGGTTCAGAAGTAGAGCATTAGCTTCTAAGAAACCTTAAACGGATTTAATAAAAGTCTGGTGTGATTGGAAGCACATCACACAACTTTCTCTTAGCTTCGGTAATTGAAAGTTGTGTTCTGTGCTTGTCACACCAGATTTGTCGTGTCGACATATATTTAGTTTCCGCCGATATATTAGAATTCAAGATGTAAAATTAAATTAGTATGGGAAAATATTTATATTTCGTTACCATATATTTCCTATGAATTACAAGAGTAAAGTGGGCTTCATAAGATTTCAATGCCAAAATGGCCCTTGGGGCATGGCGTAGAGGTTAGCGTGCTAACCTCATATACCAAACGTCGCGGGTTCGGACCCCAGGCAGTCCGATGATTTTATTTAAGCCAATTGGATACCAAATGGCTTAAATAAGAATGCCTGGACCCCATATATGCATATTTTATCAATAACGGATATCGTAAAAAGTCTTATATGGCCTGAGTTGCCGAAAAGACTGTGTGAATGTGTGTGTGAGTGTGAGTGTGAATGAGAAAAAAGTGTGAGTGTTTTTTATAAAAAAAAAAAAAAAAATGCCAAAATGAGAATATACATTTTATAAGAGCATCTAAAAAATAATTGATTTTTGAATTTTAATCAAAATCGTTATAGCGAATTTTGAGAAAATCGAAAAAAATCTGAAAAAGTACATCAGTAAAGTATTAGTACTCTTTGGCCGGTTTTGATTAAAAGCTTATTTTCATGCCTCAGGGGGGTGTCTAATTTAAATATAAAATTTCAACTTCGTAGCTCAATTCCTTCATGCTTAAAATTGAACAGACACACAGACAGACACACAGTCAGACAGACCATGTCGCGAAAACCACTTTTTTGGATTCAGGGGACCTCAAAACGTGTATATCCATCAAAATCTCGACATCGAATTTTTGACATGAATCCAATACTATTTAGAGGTAAGAGAAAGCCAAGAGGGTTTAGGCATTCTGATGAATTTATTCCAAATTACTTAAATAATTGTCCCTGGACCCCAATATATCGTAATTATATAATAATATTTAGTATCGAAAAAATGTCTATGTGGCCTAAAGTTGCCGAAAAGACTTTAAAAAAATATTTGAATTTCTAAAGTGACACATCTCAAGAAGTGATGTTTTGAGAATAATGTGAATAACTATTGTATTAACTGAGCTTTTTGTCTATTATACTTTTAAATCACAAAAATGTGACAACTAAAAATATTAGATCTTAAAAAAATGTTATCACCCTTACACACCAATAGTTGATACTCAACTGCAAATGTCACTATTGCGTCAACTCAGAAACATGTTTTTGACTTGTGTTACTTTTGAAATACGTGTGTGATATGAAGTACAAGAGTAAAAGTGTGTTTCAAATAATTTTGAAATGAGAATATAAATTTTAATGAACATATAACCGATTTCTAATTTAATCACATAATACTAGATATCACATAATAATAGATATGTACTTTATATGTTCATTATTATGTTGAAGTTTGAGTACTTAGTATTTCCTGATTACGATTTTTACTTTCTCGTACCTCTATATATATGTTAATATATAGAGAGAGAAAGTATTGGATTCATGTCAAAAATTCGATGTCGAGATTTTGATGGATCTTCACGTTTTGAGGTCCCCTGAATCCAAAAAAGTGGGTTTTCGCGACATGGTCTGTCTGTGTGTCTGTGTGTGTGTCTGTCTGTGTGTGTGTCTGTGAACAAAATATCTCAAGAACGAAAAGAGCTAGGAAGTTGAAATTTTATATTTAAGTTAGGCACCCCCATGGGACGTGACACGAAGCTTTTGAACAAAATCGACCAAAGAGTACTAGTACTTTACTGATTCACTTTTTCAGTTTTTTTCGATTTTCTCTAAAATTTGCTCCAACGATTTTTTTTTAAATTCAAAAATCAATTATTTTTTAGATTCTCTATAAAATGTATATTCTCATTTTGTGATTGAAATCTTCTGAAGACCACTTTACTCTTGTACTCCATAGAAAAGATAGAGAAATGGTTGCCATGGTATCAAAATATAAATATTTTTCCATACTTATAAATTTTACATCTTGAATTCAATTGTACCCTACTGTCGGAAACTAAATCTATGTCGACACAAAAATCTGGTGTGACAAGCAGAACACAACTTTCGATTACCGAAGGTGAGAAAGTTGTGTGCTGTGCGCCAGTCACACTCAGATTTTTCTCTTGAAATGATTTTACAATATTTGTGGTTTTATTCTAAACCCATTTGGTTTCCTTTTCTTATCATATCAATAAAGAATTCAAGAAAAGACTCCTTGGATCTCTTAGAATATATTGCCATTTTATTGAGTGTTAAAAGACGGAGAATAAGATCTTTGAGGAGGGAGGATTTCGGGACAACGAGTGGGTGTTGATGACAGGGGGGTGGTTTTTGCGGGAGGTTATTTTCAAGAGGGTTTTCCGAGTCGGCTGCGAGTTATGCGATCTAAATGAACCGAGCATTTCTGTTAAATGGCGGGCGAATTTGCTAAAAGTGTGTCATTCCAATGCTGATGGAGTAAAGTTTTCGGAAATGAACCCCCTTACCACTTGAGCCACGGGTTAAATGAAGGGGGAAGGACGTAAATTTGAACCGCAAAGTTGTTTGGCGGCTGCCTCTTTTGCATCTATGTTAATCGCAAAGCATAAGCATAAGAAGCATACGAATTTAGACTGGTTAAGAGCCGAGGGGAAGAAACTTAATTTGAAATTAGGGTAGGGAAAAAAATAATAAAAGAATGAAAAGTTTCCAAGTTCATTTCACTTTTGATTGTTTCAAAAAATTGATTTACAACTCT
>JAKCPI010019690.1:0-23495 GCA_023213315.1 Euborellia annulipes
TAATCGATAAAATAACAAACAAGGAGAAAAATTATATGTCAAAAACATTAACACATATTTTGCTTACCCATCACTTTGTCGTCCACATTTCAGCTAGTTAAAAATTTAAAATAAAACAAGATATGACCGACAAAGTGATGATTAAGCAAATTATATAGTAATTTTTTTTATATGTATATTATTATAAAATGTCTAATGCTGTTGGTGAAGATGCGGTATTTGTTTTGTTTTACTGGAAGATAGGCAACCAAAATGATTAATTAATAATGATATTTCGATTAATTGGAAGATTTATTGTGTACTAGAAAGAAATAGAATTGAAACATCCATTTAGTGTTGCCTACCTTCCAGGAAGCAGAAACTAATAAATTTTGTTTATAAATAGAGAAGGGTAAATCTCATCATTCTAATATTTAAATAGTCTCTTGTTATAATTCCCAATTAAGAATCATTGATCTTGTTCTTTTTATCTTCTTCTGACATCTCTTAATGGCTTAAATGAAGCATTAATAGCGCTTTAGTCGCATATTTCCTCCTATGGAAAGCTTCGAAGAATCGATTAGGATTCGATATCAGAACGAGAAAGAGAAAGAGATGTTGATGACGAAAATCCCGTTCGATAGATAAGGGTTTATTCACACCTATTTTGTTTGAGTGAATTATAAATCGTCTTGGAGACAAAATCTAACCGATAGGGCGTTGATTTTAAAATTGTTAGTTTATTCATATACTATTAATCAGTTTATGTAATAATGTTTAAATTTATTACAATAAAATCATACATTATTTTTATTATATACATATATTATTAAAAAAAAAAAAAAAAAAAAAAAAAAAAAAAAAAAAAAAAAAAAAAAAGGATATATAAAAAAATTCTTTTTTGTATATATTTTAATTAAACTGTGGTGCAAAATTGTGCATTCTGTTCGTTCAGATAGTGAAGAGGGTGGGGAAGGAGTTTTCCAAGTTTGTTTACTCGCTTGCTTCCCAGCCTATTTTTATAAGTATGGGAAAATATTTATATTTTGTTACCAAAGCAACCATTTCTCTTATATTTCCTATGAAGTACAAGAGTAAAGTGAGCTTGAGAATACACATTTTAAAGAACATCGAAAAAATAATTGATTTATGAATTTTAAACAAAATCGTTGGAGCAAATTTTGAGAAAATCAAAAACACTGAAAAAGTACATCAGTAAAGTACTAGTACTTTTTGGCCGATTTTGTTCAAAAGCTTCGTGTCATGTCCAAGGGGGGTGCCTAACTTAAATATAAAATTTCAACCTCCTAGACAATTTAAATTGAACACACACAGACGGACAGACCATGTCTCGAAAACCACATTTTTGGGTTCAAACGTGTATATCCATCAAAATCTCGACATCGAATTTTTGACATGAATCCAATACTTTCTCTATATATTAACATATATAGGGGTAAGAGAAAGAAATAATGAAATTTTTAATAATAAAATAAACATATGTTTGTTCTTCCCTGTGGTCAAAAAAAAAATCCCTGCTCTATAGTAATAGAAATAAAGATGGCGGAGTGGGAACTGGACACGAAAAAAGAAGAGAGACAAGCACTTGACACACACATGAATTTAAAATCAATCTGTTCTCCGTTTATGTGATGCGTCTCTCTCTTTCTCATACTGGAGCCAATCGGGAAGTCAATTTCCCAAACGTCAATTAGACATCAGTTTCAAAGGTGGCTTTAAGCTCTCTCTCCCTCCTACCAATGGCGCAACATTTATAATATATGTCAACCGACAACTGCCGGCTGTCTCCTCCATTGAAAAGTCGAGAAATAATATTTTAAACCGATTAAAAGACACCTGGCTCATCGAGATAATTCTGTGATGAATGAACTTGCTCTAGAAAACAATTAAAAAGGCATTTATGTATATAGAAATAAGAGACTGAGAACGTTTATTAACTCACAAAATGGACAGCAGTGCCCCCTTCCCCTACTGGGGGGATAAATATTATACAATCTTCTAAATATATATAACTAGCTAGGGAGCATTATTTGAATTAGAATTACAGACAAATAAAGAGTTCGCCCTCTTTTAAAGAAATTATAAGAAATTTAGCCAGAAAACTAAAAAAAATCTGGAGTGACTGTCGCACAGCACACAACTTTCTCTTACCTTCGGTAATCGAATGTTGTGTTCTGTGCTTGTCCCACCAGATTCTTTGTGTCGATAAATATATACCCACAGAGCACAAAATATTGCTGGAATGTTGCAAGAATCTTTCTATCTTATAACATTGTAACAATATTGCAGCAATATTTTTTGGAATGTTGCAAATAAAATATTGCTGAAATATTATTATAATATTTAAAAAATATTTTTAGAACAAATTTTCCTAAAATTTTTTGTAATATTATTGAAATAATCCAGCAATATTTTTTTGCAATATTACAAATATAATATTGGTGAAATATTATTGTAATATTGAAAAAAAAATTTTCAATATTCGGTTCAACAAATTTTTTTGAAATATTGTGATAATATTCCAGCAATATTTTATTTGCAACATTCCAAAAAAAATATTACTGGTATATTATTGTAACATTGCAAAGAAATTTTGAATCGGATTATAACAAAATTTTTTTACATTATTATAATAATATTCCAGCAATATTTTATTTGAAATATTGCAAAAAAAATTAAGTTGGAATATTTTTACAATATTTCAAAAAAATTTTGTAATAATTTGATTTCATTTGACAAGTCAAAGAATACACAGCTGGAGGGGGACGCTTTGTTTTTGTTGTTAAAGATAAATAAAAAAGTTGTTGATTTTCCCGTGCAACTATTTTAAGCTCCCAACGTGAAATCGGTATGTGCTGCAAAGAAATGCTTAAGACCGGAAAAGGGAGACACTGAATATTCGATGTGAAGCGCAATGCAAAAATTGGTTCCATTTCGAATGTGTTGGTTATGAAGAACAAAAGGGCAGTTAATTTGTTTGTGAAAAATGTTGAAACGAGGAGGAAGAAAAAGGAAATGGTAAGTGCAAATACCGAGGCAATTTTAACATTGGCAAATAGTATAATAGTAAAATTTATTATAGGAAGTCATGTGATTGGGGATTTGGTTTGGAGAATAAAAGTAACCCTAAGTGACGCCTGAGCCAAAAGATGCGCCGGATTATTGCCTAAATGGGTTGGTCCATGTGAAGTCACCGACCAATTAGCCGATACAGTATTCACAGTGAAGGAGCCGAGTTTCTGAAAGAGAATAGATAGATGCAACATCTCGGACCTGAAACTGGCAAGCTCGATGAAGAGAGGGAAGAGCTAACACGTCAAAGAATACACAGCTGGGGACGCTTTGTTTTTGCTGTAACGTTAAAGTGAAATAAAAAAAAGTTGATGATTTTTACTCCCGTGCACCTATTTTAACTTTAATCTTAACACATTAAATAAATTGCTATATTGTAGAAATACAGTATTACAGGAATATTTTTTGCAATATTGTAAATAAAATATATATTTATAATATCAACGACATTAGGCTTTGAGTTAGGATCCTAACTCAAATGTATTTCTTTTTCACACATGTCGTGATATTATTATATTATATAGACTATATAGAATATTGCCAAAATATTACAATACAATATAGCCATAATATTCCATTTCATACTATGTTCCCAGTATATTGAGATGCAATGCATACATGCATTGCATCTCAATATACTGGGAACATAGTATGAAATGAAATATTATGGCTATATTGTATTGTAATATTTTGGCAATATTCCCGGAATAAAAAAACGAGGACATAGGAATGTTGAAGGAATATTGCATGCAATATAATGGCAACATTACATCGCAATATGTAGGCAACGTTGCTGTGCAATATTCTGACAATATTGTAATTCAATATTGTGACAATATTCCCTGAATAAAAAAAACGCGGACATAGGAATGTTGCTGGAATGCTGCAGGAATATTGAATGCAATATTTCGAATGTTTTGAAATAATATTCCTGCAACATTCCTGCAATATTTTGTGCTATGTGGGTAGTTTCCGACGATACATTTCCCAGACAGCCCGGAATATTACAGTAATATTGCAGGAATCTTAGATTGCAATATTTAACCTTGCAGGAAATATTGCAGGAACAATGCAGCAACATTGCTGCAATATTCCTATGTCTGCCTCTTTGTAACTTCCAGGAATATTGCGGCAATATTGTCTGGAATATTGTGGCAATATTGCATGAATATTGCAGGATTATTGCGGGAACACTGTGAGTATTGCAGCAACACTCACACTTTTTTCCCCACACATACCCACAGTATTTTCGGCAAATTGGCCATTTAAGACTTTAAACGATACTCGTATTTATAAAATATATTTTTTTGGTCCAGACCTTCTTATTTAAGCCATTTGGATACCAAATGGCTTGAATAAAATTCTCGGATTGCCTGCGATCCGAACCCGTGACCCTCGGTATAGAAGGCAGACGCGCTACCAACTACACTAAGCCCGAGGGAGTATGGTACATTCAAATTCAAGATGTAAAATTTATATTTTGTTACCATGGCAATCATTTCTTCTATTTTCCATATGAATTACAAGAGTAAAGTGTGCTTCAGAAGATTTCAAGGGCAAAATGAGAATATACATTTGAAAGAGCATCTAAAAAATAATTGATTTATGAATTTTAATCAAAATCGTTTGAACGAATTTTGAGAGAATCGAAAACAACTGAAAAAGTATATCAGTAAAGTACTAGTACTTTTTGGTCGATTTTGTTCAAAAGCTTAGTGTTACGTCCCAGGGAGGAAACCCACTGACACACAATTTGGGGACCCGCTTTTTTGAATTCAGGAACCTCAAAACGTGTATCAATCAAAATGACATCGAATTTTTGACATGAAACCAATACTTTCTATATACGATATATTGACATATATATATAGTTAAGAGAAAATAAAAATACTGGGGCAGGTCCAACGTCCACTGGTATGCTATTTTATTACTTCTTTTAAAATGGCGATGATTAAAAATTGATATGTTAAAATTTCGTGACATCCAACTCAAATTGAATATTGACGAGTTGTAGTTAAGAAGTTGTGAACTTGTTGCAACGTTAACGAGCCTCTCTGTTTACAATTGGAAATCCGACCAGCACGATCTTCACTCACACATAGTATGTGTGTGTTTCAAGCAACCGCAATTTATTACCTTTATAATATTAAAAGAGAAGAGAGGCTCTTCAATTGTCGGGGAGCACATTTAACGGGACTCCATAAAGGCGGAATCATGAATAGAATTGATATTCCAAAAATGTTTAAGAAATAAACCTTGCCTTGGGCTTTTATAATTTTATCATTATCCCCAAGAAAGGCTTCTGGGGAATGGCTATAAAATTTTAGATTGATTGAAAGGATCATCAACTTTCAAGAATAATGACCCAACCGGAAGAATACTTTATTTATTGGAAAATTATAATTTTAATACTTTCACAGTAGAATCTAATTATTTTCTAGAATAATAAATAGGTATTATTAGCTACCATTCTGACATCTCTTGGCAAATTTTTGAATTACTTGATTTTTTGGGCATACTTTGTATGACACACAACGCCATCTTAGCGGGAAAAAGATGCGTAACACCTTCGCTCCTGTTCCACCTTAATTTTAAAAAAATAATTCAAATAACTTCCTGATTTCCCTGCAATGTTTAAATAATATTCAATGAGTAGATCATCTAATGATTTGATTCATTAACTGGTTTTCTAGGTATAAATATATTGAATCTACCAGTTTCACAGTCACATTTTTCATATGACGTCATTGAGCAAGAAAAATCCAAATTTGCTGGACTTCTGCGAAAGTGTTCTGTTTCCGGGAATACAACGTTTCGAACTGTTTTGAGAGGAAAGAATCGAATTTGCGTAAAAAAATTTCACTTCAAAAAAGTTGCTTGTCCCAA
The DNA here is from genome assembly GCA_023213315.1 of Euborellia annulipes. Lineage (NCBI taxonomy): Eukaryota > Metazoa > Arthropoda > Insecta > Dermaptera > Anisolabididae > Euborellia > Euborellia annulipes. The sequence goes on from JAKCPI010019690.1 coordinate 5,959, forward strand.
AGACAGATCAACAAAATGGAAGCCAAATTCCCAAATTGGATAATTTTACAGGTTTATTTCTTTGTGTAATTTATCGAAAAAGAAAACAAGTATTTGCATTTAATATTAACAAGGAACTATATAAAAAAAAATTTACAAAATTCCTCTTCAAGATTTAATTTAATATTTTTTTTTTTTTTTTTACAAAGTCAAGAAGACGACGCACCTGGACGAGAGAAGAGGAGCCGATCAGAAAGTGATTAATTTGATTTTCTTAATAAGATTATCATCAGTTGATTATAAAAATTTTCTGGACTTTATAATGCAAGAGGCCAAATTAAATTTTCAAAATACACACACACACTAATATGCAGACATACAAGATACCCCCCCCTCACCACCACCTCTCTCCCTGGAATATCCGGTTCATCGTTTGATAAATTAAATCTGAACTCAAATTAAAAATGGGCCGCATGATGATGATGCATGAATTTTGAATTGCCTTATCGTTATTGTATCTCTCTCTCTTGAAATTATATTCGAACATATATTACCTAATATATTTGTAGCAACAGAAATACACATCGGGCGGTTCATTAATAATAACCCCGGGTGAATTCGACCAGGTCATGGTCCTGGGGTCTCCAGACGGTGGCTGCATTCCTTGCCAACGCCTCCCGGTGGAGACGAAAGTTTCGAATACAACTTAGCCTCTTCTTCAATTTCATTTAAAAGAAAGATGCTATTATTGTATATTGTGGATAAGAATTAGAAAACAGTTGACTGAAATTTTATTTTTATTGATATTCTTGAATATTAATATATTAAAGACGAAAATTATTTAATAATTTTATTTTGGCTCTGTATTTAGTATTAAGGGAGAGAGTTTATGTGATGTCCGTCTGTCTGTCTGTCCGTAAGCATAAAAATTACGGCCTGATCGTAGAAAAATAATAATTACATATACGAATTCAGCATAAAAAAAACTGGTTCAGGGAAAAATACGTTTTGGTCCCCCACTTCCGGTTTTTTAAATATTTAAAATTTTTTCCATTTGTTTACATTGTAATTTTTTGTTTACATTCATCAGAACAAATGTGGCTATTTTTTTTCTTAAATATGGAGAAATAACCACAATCAAAATGGTTAATATCAAGAAAATCCACAGTGAGAGCGCGCGCTCTTTTGAATTTACTACAGTAAATTCTTTTCTACTTTTTCTTAAATATGGAAAAATAACCTCTTTTAACCTCTCATTTTTTTTGACAGTTGTATATTTTGACGCGCCTCGAGTTACGTCATTATCATAAACATCTATCAGGTCACGTGACTTTTTTTACGATTATAGTGACACATCGATTCACACATAATTTAGCCCTCAAAATTGTTTGAAGTGCAATTTAATTTGCCGCCCCCTCCTTATTCAAAACTGTCGGAAACTAAATATATGTGCTGACACAAAAAAATCACACAACATAATTTTCAAGAGAAAGTTGTGTGCTATGACACCAAATTTTTTTAGTGTTTGAATGAATATTTGGGAACCCCATCCTTAAAACACACAAAATAGTTATTGACTAATATATCTCATCCCTTTATAGTAGTAGTAATTGTCTCCCCCTATTTTAATTAACCGATCTTATGGCCATTAACGATAAATTATTAAAATTAATTGTTGATAACCGACACTGACCATGAAACGAGATCCTTGTACCACTTCAAAATACAACGAAATTAAAACAACAAATAGAAATTATAAAAAAATAACTATTTTATAATTATATATTAAAGTAAAAGGTTTAGATAAAAAAATAAAAATCGTTTTATATTTATTTCTCAAGTCAAAAGGTGAAAGTACCTGAATAAATGAATTCCACATACCAGCACGAAAATAAAACGGCCTTAATCGCTAAATAATTGATATTTGAGGTGGATGGAGATTTTTTTTTTCCACCAATTTGAAAAATCGTCGAGTCACTTGCGTCCTATTAGATTTTTATAATATTAACTCGGCCAAAAACTGAAACCGACAATAGTTAATTGATATCCCCCCCCTCACTATTCCAACAATGCAGAGCGAATTAACCGGTGGGAAGTGTGCTCTTGAAAGAGCGTTTATTTGCTTATGGAAAGACGGAAGAGGCTTCTTGAGAGACCTCATTGTCCACTCGACTAAAATGCCAGGGACAATTTGCAACAAACAAACAAAAAAAAAAAAAAAGAGAGGACCTTTCTTCTTTCTTTGACAACATAAATGGGGCATAGAAGGTGAAAAAAAAAAAAGCGAAACAAAATTACAAAATAAATAAGCTTTGAGTGAAAAATTAGAGAAATTAACACAAATACAAAGAGAGGTGGGAATTTTACAATTAACCTAAATAAGTGAACAAAATTTAACAAGTTTTTATTTTTTTTTTCATTCAATTATGAAAGCTCTTTTGTTTCTTAATTTCAATATTTTCCCAGACTTTGATCTATGGAAGCGTTTTTCAATCTGGGGGGGGGAGACCGCGAAGCCTTTCTAGGGGGGTCACCGGCAAAAGGAAAATGCAAAGTTCTGCACTACAATACAAACACAATTTCAGCGAGAAGGATGGGCTTGTTTATTTTTCAAAAATTTATCAAATCATGGTACTATTTTTGAAATAAATAATTATATATAATATTTAAGATATTATATATATCGCGTAATGTGAGCCGTGAAACGGAAATATTTAATTATTAAATATTTATTAATTCAAATACCCGAAAAAAAGGTGTAGCCGCCGGGAGTTGAACCACGAATCCTCCTATTTGCCCTTACCACTAGACCACAGCACGGCATTCGGGTATTCGTGGTTCAACTCCCGGCGGCACACCCTTACTTTTTTCGGCTATTTGAATTAATAAAATATTTAATTATATATTGGGTATAGGAGACTTTGCAGCCAAGAAAATTAAATAAAAAACCTTTTATTTAATCATTAATCGTCGACGTTTATACCCAATTCAAAGTCTACAGCCACTTCTCATCACTAGTTAATTATATATATTTTTGAAATATTAACAATCAATCATTTTATAACTGAACATATTGCAGTCTTATGTCTCAATAATGAAAATGGGTACCAAAATAGAGAAAATCCATAGTTTTTTAATTTACTAACTTTTTGTCTGTCTATGGACCTAGGGGGTCGTCAGAATTTTTCATCCTGTAAAGGGGTCGAGTAACTTATACAAAAAGATTAAAAAACACTGATCTATGGCTTAGGGGTTGAGCATTGGCTTCTGGTGCCTATCGTCAAGAGTTTAGATCCCGTCCCAGGGGAAAAATTTTACTTAAATATTTCTCTATACATTTACAATGGGAGAAATCGTAACTTTAGGAATTAATAACTCAAAATGTTATAGGAATTTCGGGACCCGAGTATTTTTCCTGGACCCTCCATAACGACCTATATAAGACTGCAAAATTTCGTTTCAAAATTCCAATAGGAATTTGGCCAAACAGAGCGCGACAGACGGACACTCCGCTATTATTATATATAGATTTTCCCATTGAGACAAGACTCTATTTCATCCAAGTCACTATAATGCTTCACGTCCTGGAAAATAATTAATTTAAATAAAAAAGTAGATCTTTATATAATATACGGTATATTGATTTAAAGAAAAAAATTTTCCAATTTACAATTTTTTTTTAATGGCGTGAGAATGGTCCATTAAACCTGGTGTATTATTCTCCTGTTATTCCTTTTTTCCTTTTTTAATTGTTTCAAGGTCAATTTCAGCATCTAAGGCCATTGAGATCGCATCCCTACTCTAGTCGTAGACCTGATGATGGATTGTTAGAATCCAAAACGTAGTAATTTTTTCCAAAATTATAAATAAAACGCGAATTGCTCAAAATAATTTAAATTCTCATTATGAACACTCGTGAAAGAGTTGATCATTTCACATTTTCAAATCTATTTTACCTAACTATGGATATATCTTCGATTTGATAAAAGATAAAAATAAAATTCATTATTTCTATCAGGGCTATGAAATTTATGTGATTTTTTCACTCTATCTTTTTGGAAAGCAATAAAAAATGTGGCTCAAGAATCACCAGATGGACATCAAACCAAAATCGGATAATCGATAAAAATAGTATAGTGAGACGCAAGAGGTGAGATAGGAACATATTTTTATCACGGGCGGTCATCTCAATTGGTCATCATTTATTTGGGATTGAAAATAAAATAAATAAATAAATTGAATCTGACAATAAATTTGGGAAAAAAATTGCTTTTTTCCTTTATAAACACCCTTTGATAAAATGTTAATGAATATGTTATGAGGAACAAAAGAAATTTGGATATATTAGCTGGGCATACACGGAGAGGTAGAACTGTCGGGTTGGACCGGGGCGGTCCAATCTGTCGGGTCGATCCGCCACGGTTAAAACTTTCGTTATCAATTTGGCTTAAAAAAGTGGAGAGTTTGATCTGTCGGGTTGGACCGGGGCGGACCAATCTGTCGGGTCGATCCGCCACGGTTAAAACCGTCATTATCAATTTCGTTTAAAAAAACGGAGAGTTTGATCTGTCGGGTTGGACCGGGGCGGACCAGTCTGCCGGGCCGGCTAAAACCGGCACGGTTAAAACCGCCACGGTTAAAACCGTCATCACTCACAAACGTAAAGGAAAAACCCGCAGATAAACCCGTATAGTTGGCCCGCCACGGGCCAAACCGTACGTGTATGGGCAAAATCTTTGGACCGCGGCAGTTTTAACCGCTGATTTGACCAAATCCGTGGACTTTCGTCTTGACGAAAGTTTTGCCTGCCGACTAGACAGATCAAGTCAAGAAGCCATTGGAATTTCCAAGAAAAATGGAAATAGAAAATTATTTTAAAAAAAAAGTAATTAATTCTTTCTTCTCCTTTAAATAAAATCTTTAATTATCTGATTCTGAAGCTGCCAAAATAGGATTTAAGGTTCCCTGAGTCCATTTAAGTAGTTTTTGGAATGATGTCTGTGTGTCTGTGTGTATGTCTGTGGTATTTTGCACACATAAACTAGATGTAAAGGTCAAGAACTGAAAAGCTTTTGGTAAACATCGGACCATTAGGGGGCGCTTTAGAAAGAGGGCCAATATTTTTTTCTTACATAACCTATAATTTTTTTTGTATATTCAGAAACTAGACTTTCTCCCGAGTAAAATGCTAGGTCTATATAATATTTGTATCCTAATTTGCCATGACCTTAAATGATATTTAAAAAAAATAATAATAATAAATTTGTTTTTGTGAATGGTGATTAACTAAAATATTTTAGAACATATTAATAGCTTAATTAATTAATAGGGGGAGGGATAACTTATTTTCTTTAAAAATAAATTTGTAAAAAAATTTTTGAAGTAACATGTCCTCCCCTACCCCCTCCAAAAATCGCGACTTAAAGAGATGGTCCGGGGCGGTCAAAACTGTCGCTTGTCCACTAACGAAAAGATCAGACCGTGAGTTCGGACCGCAGTCCAAACTGTTAGATTGATGCGTGGCGGTCAAAACTGTCGCTTGCTCACTAACGAAAAGATCAGTCCGTGAGTTTGGACCGCAGTCCAATCTGTTAGATTGATACGTGGCGGTCAAAACTGGCGCGTGCTCGCCCACTAACGAAAAGATCGGATCGTGAGTTTGGACCGCAGTCCAATCTGTTAGATTGATGCGTGGCGGTCAAAACTGGCGCGTGCTCGCCCACTAACGTAAAGATAAATCCGTGCGTTTGGACCGGCACGGTCAAAACCGACGGTTCTACCTCTCCGTGTATGCCCAGCTATTAGATCGCATGGTTCTGTTGTCCATCCACAAAAATAGAACGATCTTAACCCCATCTCTTAGCCAGTTTTGTTAAATAGCTCTAACGTGAGATTATTTTGTATATGCTTTGTACTCACAATTGTTGTGAAAAGAGAGGTAGAATCAAAAGTCGACATTACCTGAAACAAAAGAAAATGAGACGTTATTTTAATGCAAAGAAAGATAATCCAGGGGACAAACTACCAAATGATATTAAAATAGTAGGTATAATTTGTAAGGGGGAGGGATCCTATATTGAACGTAATGCTTTAGCCTCCATTTTGGACATTTTTCTCTCTAATGTAAAAGTAAAGAGCAGTATTTGCAGAGAGAGACGTACCTTCTCCCTCTGGTTGCAATGAACAACCCAAATGTGTGCATTGCAAAGGAAGCCACGGATAAATCCTGTCCAGATTATCAGACTCATCAGAATATTAAAGTTGCAAGGGCTAATATGAACAACTGCTTAAATGAAGATAGCTACGCGAGTCGATTAAAGCATGAACTTAAATAATACAGAATCATTTCCTTCATTAAGATCACAAAAATACCCAAATACCATCGTCCAATGCATTGGGACCTACAAATCTCATGAAGAGGTTTTTTTTTAATTTTTTCACCTCAAATATATTTGGAAGAGAAGAAGAAGTCTGCCGCCCATCAAACCTGCCATCTTGGATCGAAAATTTTATATTCGAAGCCAAGAAGAAACTAGATATAACATTTACTTCTGTATTTATTGTTATATAATAATTTCAATAAATTGTTATTTATTTATTTATTTATTCATGAAAGCAAATGAAAATTTCTACAATATAACTTAGGAAAGAAAGAGTTAGGAAAACTGATATTGGACAAAGACACTATCCTAATATTCAAAATGTATAAAATGGCTTAAACATTCCTTAAGCCCCGATAAGAGAACAAGAAACGTACATAATCACCAAAACAAAAGTGAAAGACATTATTATAAATTTACTGAAAAAAAATGCTAACAATATTAGATCCTTCAGGTATAAAAGTACAGACATCCGCAGATAACCAGAAGTTCCTAACGGAAGCTCTAGAAGATAGGTTACATATTACACAGGCAACCAAACAATCATCAGTGTTAAGGAAGATTTATAAAAGTCCATCTTTAATGTCATCATCATCCATAATATTAATGTACTATTTCACTGGATATAAGTAATATGTATGAAAGTTCAAATATTTTGATGTGTTTTTTTCTGTTATTTATATAATTATTGTAAACAGGTAAACTGGCAACAAGCTGGTGGTCAAATAAAACAAAAAGAAAGATAAAGAAAATAAATAATTTTAATTTTTATAAAGAGTTGTGTATTTTCTAACACCTTACAACGAGGCGGTTTTCCGATACACGCATGCGCCGTTAAGGTGTCAAACATGTTCCAGTTTTTTTTTTTTTTTCCCACTCTGAAGACAATATTTATGTTATTAAATTGAAAGTAATTTTTTTTATTTGAATCTCTGTCTAACCAGAGTGTTGCTGTTGTTAATGGTGCACAACAACATGCGTTTGGCATGCACCGATAAAGCAATTTACACCATAGTGTTTTTTTTTTCGTCCGCTGAAGAATACATTCCGTTTTAAATTTGTTTGTTGTCGTTTAATGGAGTTTAGCAATTGGCGAAAATTAATTAAATCATCAAGTACTTTAAAATGCTTTCGGCAAGAGAGAGTTGTGTATTGTGCCTGTCACACCAGATTTTTTTGTGTCGAGATGTATTTTGTTGCCCGTTAGCACTTAAGTTTCAAACCTGAACCCGCGTTTCAGAGATGGCGCTGATTTACGAATGATTTTACATCAGTAAAGTGTACTTGAAACAATTTTCACGAAAAATTTCACTGATATACTTTTTAAAGAGCATAAAAAAAATAGTTGATTTATGAATTTTAATCAAGATCGTTGGAGCGAATTTTGAGGAATTCGAAAAAAAAAAAAAACAGAAAAAGTAAAGTACCAGTTTTGGCCGATTTTGTTCAAAAGCGTATTTTCACCCCTTGAATGCAATACATTCTATATAAATATTATATATATATATATATATATATATATAAGCTTATAGGTAAGAGAAAGTAGAAATTTCTCTATCGAGATATTTATGTAAATAAAATTTTTTTATATGCTATTCATCTTTAATTCAAATTTGGTATGATTACAATACCATTCTTGTCTTGGCTTATGAAATGAAAGATCAAATTCCGGCAGTGTAAAATAAATAAGGAATACAAAGGCGGCCAAAAAATTAGTCGGTGTTTATTTAAGGGAGAAAATGATTTTGAAACTTTCCAAAAGGGTGCTTTTTAACTGACATCTTTGTTAAAAAAAAAAGAAATTTTTTTTTAAATAATAGATGAAGAGAGAGAGATTTGTCCGGTGCAATTGTACAAACAAAGGGCCAAAGGCAGGCGGAACGACGAGTTTAATGAGTCATCGGCGAGAGATGTCTGTCCGTCACTGGGGCACAAAGGGCCCTGGGAGAACAGGTACAATGGGGTCCCCCCAAACGCATTTCTTCACGGGGAATAATTTGTCTGAAATGTGAAATTCAATGAGAAGGAACACCTCAACCACCTCGGATGGTCCTTTTCAAGAAACATAAACAAAGGAAGGGGGGCTTTGTCTGACCCAGTTAGGCCAGCTCTCTCTCTATTAATCATCATGGACCATTCGTGACTGCAATCTCTCTCTCTTTTGTTCAAATTTGGAAAAAAAAGAAATGATAAAATCGGAAATGATAATAATTCCGTGAAATTTTGGTTGATGTGAAAAAAGTAAAAATGATGATAAGCTTTCTTATCCTAAAACAGTGGTGTGCCCCGGAACCCAAGGGTATCAAAGGGGTGCCGCGAGATATTGAGATAAACCAAAAAAAAATTACCCCATACTTAAGTTAACAAAACTATTCTTCTTCTTTCCCGCGGTGCGGGGTAGGCGGAGCTGCAGGGTCGGCGGAGTGGATGGGGGTTCTTCCGACCGGGAAGGAATAGAATAGAACAGGCCGGCCGGTCCCACGGTCTGACACCTGTTGAAAATATAGAAGGAAGGAGACTGACATGCAAAGCGCAGAAGTACTGCCACTCCCAGCTCGGGTAGCTCGTGGTCGCCATCCACGTACCCACAAGAAGTGGGCCCCTGAGCAAAGTTATCTATTGATGTACTTAAATATAAAATTTCAACCTCGATTTGCTTTCCGTTGAGAAATTTTGTTTTCACTTCGGGATGAAAATCAAGTGTGTACTAGACATGGGTCGTTACTCGGTTTTGCTGTACCAGGTACCAGCTGTTACAGGTACTTGCTCTGACCCGATATTTTTACCTGATACTTTTGTACCCGAAACAAATTTCACCCAGCAACGCTAACTTTACATTAATTCAAGTCAATAATAATGTGTTTAACATTTTTTCAAATGTTTTCTACGCTATTTATTCTTGTGTTGAGAACAAACTCATAATTATCCATTACTAAAGAGTTTTTCAAACTGAGTGAACTGACATGTCTCCAAATTTAAAATGTCAATTTATATACTGCATTAGAAAAATAATTAACAAATTTCTGTGCCGGCGAACGAAATTTAATTTAATTCTATTCATTATGTATTTCAATTCACAGTTACATATATTTTTATTTTTTTAATTAATGTTTTTATATAAAAAAAAAAAAAAAAATAGTTTCAAAGTAAAAATCAGATAACTTATTTATTAAAAAAAATATATTTTTTTTCATTTCTGCTCTCTTTCTTAAAGTGAATAAAAGAGAAATAATGTATAAGTAATAATTAGATTTGTATTTAATTATTATAGGGCCTAGTGAGAAAAGTAGAGTAAAAAATGTAAAAATGATTCGGAATGACGTTCGAAAAGCGCGCCAGAGCTAGCGAAATTGCCCTGTCAGAGAGAAGAAACGGGGCGGGGCGTCGCGAGTTGAGGGTCGCAAGAGAGAAGGAATGAGAGAACAGGCGCAACGAAAACTGTATCGGGTAAGGAACGAAGCTCTAAAGTGAAAAGCAAATATTTGATCAATGCGCAAGCGCGAGCGAGATATCAGGTTCGAGTGAGAAACGAATACCGAGCAAATAACATATAGTTTTTGTATCTGTTATTTGAGTATCAACAACTCGGGCATACTCGACTGGACCTGAACAGGACGCGTATTCCTTTCTCACTCGTACCTGATATCTCGCTCGCGCTTGCGCATTGATCAAATACTTGCTTTTCACTCTTTAGAGCTTCGTTCCTTACCCGATACAGTTTTCGTTGCGCCTGCTCTCTCTTTCCTCTCTCTTGCAACCCTCAACTCGCGACGCCCCGCCCCGTCTCTTCTCTCCTGACAGGGCCATTTCGCTGCTGGCGCGCTTTTCGAACGTCATTCCGAATCATTTTTACATTTTTTACTCTACTTTTCTCACTAGGCCCTATAATAATTAAATACAAATCTAATTATTACTTATACATTATTTCTCTTTTCTTCACTTTAAGAAAGAGAGCAGAAATGAAAAAAATATATATTTTTTTTTTTAATAAATAAGTTATCTGATTTTTACTTTGGTATTTAAATACCTGATATTTTTTGCTCGTACCCATTATGTGTACCTGTTACTTTTCCTACCTGATACAAAATATCAGATTGATACAGTATCACCCATGTCTAGTGTGTACTGTGCTTGTCACACCAGATTTTTTTGTGTCGAGAGATATTTAGTTGCTATTAGCACTTAAGTTCCAAACTTAAACACGCGATTCATAAATGGCGCTGAGCTACAAATGCTTCCACATCAGTAAAGAGTACTTCCACGAAAAATTTCACTAAATACTTTTTTAAAGAGCATCAAAAAAATAGTTGATTTATGAATTTTAATCAAAATTGTTGGAGCGAATTTTGAGAAAATCGAAAAAAACTGAAAAAGTATATCAGTAAAGTACTAGTACTCTTTGGCCGATTTCGTTCAAAAGTTTCGTGTCACGTCCCATGGGGGTGCCTAACTCAAATATAAAATTTCAACCTCCTAGCTCTTTTCGTTCTTGAGATATTTTGTTCACAGACAGACAGACCAATTTACTGGACCCACTTTTTTGGACTCAAAACGTGTATATCCATCAAAATCTTGACATCGAATTTTCGACATGATCGCAATACTTTCTATCTATATATTTCATATATAGGGTAAGAGAAAGTAAACAGGTCGTGTGCTCGGTTCCTGGCCAAATCAAAAAATTAAATCTCACAATTATTTTTTATAATTCGTCATATATATTAAATTTCAACTTTCCTATTTTGTCTTCATGGCTTGTGACGTCATAACTTGTAGCGTCACGGCCTTTGACGTCACGGCTTGTAACGCGACATGCTGATAGAGAAACGAAAAAATTTGTGTCAATCAAAATAAAGTTTCACTTTTAAAAAATCTGGTGTGACTGGCGCACAGCACACAACTTTCTCTTACCCTTCGGTAAGAGAAAGTTGCGCACTGTGCTGGTCACACCAGATTTTTTGTGTCGAGATATATTTAGTTTCCGATAGCACCTTAGTTTCAAACTTGCATTTTAAATGTTGACTGCTTCAAATAAACTATGGTTATTTTTCAAAATTTTAATCTCATATTTGGACATTTTATACACAATATAGAATCGTAAATAAATACAAAATTTCATAAGAATTGGAAAAAAAATTTTAAATGCGTAAAAAGTTCTAAAGGGGACCCCCTTTTGAATCGAAATTAACATACAAATCCCTATAGGAAATTAACATTGGTCAAATGCGAAGATAAGGTAGAAAAATTTAAAACGCGTAGAAAGAGAGAAGATAGTTTTGTGAGAGAGAGAGATATGTTTTCTCCGAAAAAAAAAAAAAAATGGGCGTTTAAATAATAATTGATTTTTAATCTAATAAAAAGAAAAAGATTTAAATTCGGTTACCATGGCAACCATTTATTTCTCCTATCTTTCCTATGAAGCACAAGAGTAAAGTGTGCTTCAAACAATTTTGAGGGCAAAACGAGAATATACATTTGAAAGAGCATCTAAAAAATAATTGATTTTTGAATTTTAATCAAAATCGTTAGAGCGAATTTTGAGAAAATCGAAAAAAACTGAAAAAGTACATCAGTAAAGTACTAGTACTTTTTGGCCGATTTTGATTAAAAGCTTATTTTGTCGGTCCCGGGGGTGTTTAACTTAAATATAAAATTTCAGCCTCCTAGCTCAATTCCTTCATGCTTAAAATTGAACACACACACACACACACACACACAGACAGACAGACAGACAGACAGACAGACAGACAGACAGACAGACAGACAGACAGACAGACCATGTCGCGAAAACCACTTTTTTGGATTCAGGGGACCTCAAAACGTGAAGATCCATCAAAATCTCGACATCGAATTTTTTGACATGAAACCAATACTTTCTCTCTCTATATATTTCACATATAGGGTACGAGAAAGTAAAAATTATTTCGTAACAAAGTGCTCAAGATTATTATATTTGAATAGCTCTTCTTATAGCTGTTGTTCAGTCAGGAAATATAATATTGAACCCTCTTTGTTGCAAAATAAATATAAACCAAGAGGTCAGAGCCCCTAACGTTTTTTTTTTTCATTTTCAGGAGTTTGGTTTGTCTTTCGTCAAAAACGTCTAAAGATATCATCTGATCCTCTGGGTGTTGTCCTAAAAAAAAAAATCCCTCTATCTCTCTCTCCCCCCGCGGAACAAAAATGTTATCAGATGGTGGCCAAGGTCGTCGATAGCATCGCCGCCGCCATCACTGATGCTTATCTTCATCGGTCGGTGATTAAAAGCCCTCTTCATTAACATTTCTCTCTCTCTCTCTCTTTTTATTGAAATATTTTTTTTATTCAAAGATGGATTAATAGCAATTAAAAAGTGAAAAAAAAAACAAAAACAAGAGAGGTGATGCGACCATCACATTACTTATTTTATTATTCATTAAATAAGATAAATCTTATATAAACAAAACTATTTGCTTTTCAAGTTTTTTTTTTAATTAGTTTTTTTTTTTTTCTTTCAACTATGTAAAAAGTTAGTAAAATATTATCAATTAAATTAATTAACATCTTTTAAAGTTTGCAAGTTTATATTAAATTATCATTGAACAATCGGTATTGGTATTATCTCCAGGAGATAAATAGAACTAAATTATAAGGAATTTTTCAATGCGGTTTTTTTTAATGAATTAAATTCATAAGAGATTATTGGGACATCGAGCTATAATTTTTTTAATGACTTATTAAAAAATTATCGTAATTAATTTTTTTGTTATCAAGCAAATACAAAAAAACAATCTGTCCCAATAATCTTTAATTTTTTTAAATTTAAAAATGAATTTATTGTTATTATTAATCACATATTAATTAAGAAATTTTTAAAATAAGCTTAGATGATTTATTTAAAATTCAACTGTCAAATTAGTTCAGCATTCTTGCAATAGATGGCAGGCTAGTCTAACAGCCGATAGCCTATATCTAGCCTATATTTATATATTTTTATGCTTTTATAAAAGATACATAATATATAATAACATTTATAAAGTATTTATTGTTAAAAGATCAATAAAAATCAACCAAATGCATTAAATATTATTAGCTACCATTCTGACATCTCTTGGCAAATTTTTGAATTACTTGATATTTGGGCATACTTTTTATGACACACTACGCCATCTTAGCGGGAAAAACATGCGTAACACCTTCGCTCCCGTTCCACCTTAAATTTTTAACGAAATTACAATATTTTTATAAAATTTCTTGATTGCTATCAATTTATACTTGAGGTAGTAAAGTAGTTCTACAAAACATCAATGAAAAAATGTCCGCCGATATTTTAACCAAAGGACTTACTGAATTTATTTATAATTTAAATACATTAACACTTTATCATTAATTATTAATAACAATTTTTTTGTTGCAATCTATAATATAGAATTAATTTCGTTCTTTTCATTCGCTGACTCGATATAATTATAAATAATTTATAATAAAGAGTGTATGTTGGTGGATAGATAGATAAGTTCTGAAATAAACAACTCAGCATAGAGACAATATGAAAATATCTACTACAAACAAACAAAACAGAACCGAACATGCAAACGGAACAACATCTCGAACAACTCCTGTTGGAATAAATAAATAAATAGATGTGGATATTTTGTTCAGTTAGTGCATTAATAATTTAAGCAAGCAAAGACAAAGAGAATATACTCGTATTGTTTTTAGAAATAACCCCCCCCCTTCTCCTCAAGTTGATTAAAATAAAAAAAATCTCTAGAAAATATTTTTGATCAAGTGTTTTTTGTTAGTTCTAGTGATTTATTAGCTTTATTTGTTGTTTGAGTTTTGTCAATAACATTAACATTTTAATTATATTACTTTCTCTTACCTATGTGTATATGTAATAAATATAGAGAGAGAAAGTATTGGATTCATGTCAAAAATTCGATGTCGAGCTTTTGATGGATATACACATTTTGAGGTCCCCTGAATCCAAAAAAGTGGTTTTCGCGACATTGTCTGTGTGTGTGTGTCTGTCTAAGACTACATTATGGGTTGTTAAACCAAAAAGGGAGAGATACAAAATTTTAAAAACAAAATTCAATTTTAAAATAGATTCTAAAAGCAAAATTTGATTTCTGGCTAGATCAAGAAACACATGCAAAGATTAGTACAGAAAAGTGCAAATCTAGCGTCTGGAATCTTTGCATTGTTTCTACGGGAATGAGGGCATTAGGGTCTTGCTATAAAAGGCCATCCCCCTCTCCCTGGGGAAGATTCTCTTTCTCGAATAAAGAAACTTAAAAGTCTTCACATCTATTATTTAAAACCCCCTTAGAATCTGGCAACAAATGTTAGTTAAATCTGGATTGTTTACTAAAGCTGGTGGAATTTGAGAAATATTTAATCTTTTTTTTTATTTGAAAACTTTGATTTAAGGCATATAAATTAAAGCAAAAACCGGATTGGTGCTTCGTGCACTATGGAACACACCAAACCCATACGCTAAGTTCTGACTCTAGGCCTTGCCAGTGCTTAATTCGCAAGTAAGTGGCACTTCATCTTCCTATTCCATCTGACCTTGCAGGTCAGGAGTTCGCTTCTCAATCCGGTCAATGAAATTTTTCTAAATTATGTTGGATAACATTGTGACGGGGTCTAAATAGCCTCAGACCTTAAATTAACAAATGCCCACCTTTTGGTTGAAAAATCAACAATAATAAACGCAAATGATGTAGCCGAAGGTATAAAGCAGTTAAGCTTATAATACTGCAATTTTGTCCAATCTTAGGCACTAACATATCTTGCAAACTTGCTATCTTAAACGATATATTAACTGGAACAGTCTATTTGAGCATTGATTGAAAAAATTCCATCCTTTTCAAACAAGGCTCTACCTAGTTGAGGACAACTCGAGTTCAAATCCATCTCATAGCAAAAAATTATCCAACTCTGTGATTTGAGATGTCTCCTTCTAAGTGAACCTACCTCGAAATTATTCTAGTCTGACTATAATGACTGAAGAGAAATAGTAACAAAAATGATTTATTTTAAAATTTGATCTGGATAAGATGACAAAATGTAAATTTTATTCAGTTTATTATATGTAAATGGATGATGCAAAATTAATTAGGAAATATTAGAATATCTTCTTATTTAGATTAAATTTGAATTCAGTACGGAATGAAAATAATAATTCGCATTGAATTTGGTTATAACACCGGAGACCCAAATTTATTTCAATTAATTAATTATGTAGCCTATAAATATTGTTTTTGCATTATACCCATGTGCTGGTTACTTCTAGTTAGTATGCATCTAATATGATAATGTAATTTATCCAAGGTTTGTGTTTAGAGAGAGAGCGGTGGTGCAATTGTCATTGGACCGGAGTCCTGAGTTCGAAGCTCGGGGCCGGCTCATTGCCAATGCAAGCAACGCAGCCCACCCCGACGTGGAACATTGCCGGCCCATTAATTATCCGCTACCGATATGGACCACTTCTCTGAACCGCTTATATATTAACAGACCCAGAACAAAAAGCAAAGGCATTCAATCCTCCATACATCATGGCATCGGTATTGTCTTTTTCCCTTTTTTCAGGAAAATTCCACTTTAGATTTGCGCGAGTTTTAAGCCTGCAGACCACGTCGTCTAGTCTGTGAGGTTCATCGTGGAGAGGAGGCTGCACTGGACCAAAGATGGGAAAAGAGGAGCACGGGGCCACTTCCTCCGGTGAGAGAGAGAGAAACCTGCCCTGCTCCATGATGGAATCTCGTTCGTGACAGCCTCCATCTCTAGGCATTCTTGCTGGAAAATCAAAAACGAGGGTCTCGCCACATTTGCTTCTTCATAACACACATCGAATTAAGTTTTCTTGGCGAATTAAATACTACAGAAAGAGATTAGTGATAAAAGAATATAAACAAAGAAATATTGTAAATTGATTATTTTTTAACTGAAACTTCTTTATGTACAGTTCAGCAAGTTAAATTCATACTTTACGAAATGTTGCATCCCTCTATGCAAGTAGTGTTGGCGAGAAAAGGTTCACTAAAGTGCCCTGCAAGTCTGAATTTTCTTGCGAAAAAACAATAAAAAAGGTGATTGTTGACGCGAGTAGACTCAACACATTTATACCTTAAAAAAAATTAAATAGCTGGTCTATTTATTTGAATAGAGCTGACCCATTTCTTATCATAAATGTGGAAGAGGGCTCATTGGTGTGGTGTGTTTCTACAAAGAAGATCCCTGTTCAAATCCTGGGCACACGGTATTTTTTTCATAAAATAAAAATACTTATTTAATGTAAACAAATCCTCAAGCAGGCACTGGATTTGGAATATTGGATCTCACCACAATAGCCCCCAGGCAACTCTACGAGGGAGAGGGTGTTGCTGTGACATTCCATCCTGTGGAAGGGACATAAAGTAGGTTCCCTCTCAGTGATGCATTCTTCGAAAGGAGTCGGTGTTGAGGAGTCCCTTCTCAAACTAGGACATCCTGCCTAGCATAGAAAGAGGTTGGATAAAAGGAACCAGAAATAAAGATTAGTTCATTAGTTAGAAACGAACGCGAAGGAGGATTTAGAGATATGAAATAATATAACTTCACTGGGTGCCGGTAGATGGCTACGGCCAGATGACGTTTGGGTTTGAGGTGTGTGTCTCCGTGCTCGAAAGCACCTCGGGTAAATAAACGGGGATCACGATAGGCATTTCAAATAAAAATAATAATTATCGTAAATGTGAATTTTGCTTGAAGTTTTACTTCCGCAGTGTTTTTTCTTTTAAAGAATTTTTTTACAGATCTTTTTCGGTTTTGGAATTGGTTGGTAACTAATTCAAATAATATAAATAAATTATTGATTTAAAGAGGAAATATTTAAAAAAAAAAAAAAACGAAAATAATGAATAATACGCGATTGTTGTGACATTAAAATGATACCATATCATTTATTACACATCGACGTTGATTCCTCTATTCCCATCTTTATTTTTCTAATTTATTTAATTATATATTTTTTCCATAATATTTTAAGATAGACAAGATGATAAATCGTGGACAATAGAGAATTGCCACCCTCATCATCCTTCTTAAGAGTATGCGATCAAAAGGAACAAAATTATTTTCAATGAAGGGAATAAAAAAAATATCAAAGAAAACATTTCGTGACTTATGTTTAAGAATCTTAAAAAAAAA
>JAKCPI010019691.1:0-24572 GCA_023213315.1 Euborellia annulipes
AAATTAAATAAATGAATAGAAATATTCTTACAAGCATGAAGAAGTTGAATCCGAAACGAAAAATGTCAAAATTATAATTTTAATAAATCTATCAAAGTTTAATAATTTATGTTTATTCGATTTTGAATAGAAGGGATTTTTTTTTTTTTATAGGCAGGCGTTTCACACGCGAGGATAAATAATCCCCGAGCCGAATAATATCAAAACGATGATGATGTCAATTAATAGGAAGGACTCGATTCATTTTCGCCTCCCCCCTCTCCTCCTCCTCCTCCTCCTTCTTCTTCTTCTTCTGCTGGATGAAATTCCAGCCGCCATCAACAGGAAACTCGTTCCGGCCCCCAAGATAAATATTTTATTAACGTAAAAAGGAGATGATTAGGTAATAAATTGGAATGTATGTTTTCGGAATATGTTTGGGATTAACACCCGAATGTCGGGGGGCCACTACTAACGAACCAACACACACACACACTTTATATCTTAAAATAATAATAAAGTTATTTGAGAGGTGAATTTATTAGGAATCCGATCATATTTTACATAATTATGATTCTTTATAATAAATATTATTTCCATTTTCCTATTTATTTATACGATATATACCGATTGGGATTTTAATTTATTCACGAATTTTAATAACGTCACTAAACAAGGGACAAACAATTCATTTGAATTTATAATAATAAATAAATTAAAGGAGTGAAACCTAACTACGCCAAAAATAATAGTGCTGCCACTTTCGGAATTACATAAATATGAAGAGAGTCGTGGGAGGTTAATGTTAGGAAATGATGTAACTTCGCGGTGTGCCGGTAGATGGCTACGGACTTAGGCCGGTTTGGTTTGCGTGCACGAAAGTAACTCGGTAGATAAACAGGGATTCCGATAGGAATTTTAAATAATAAAGAAATAAAAGGTGAAGAGGAGACGAGTAGTAGTATAAAGGTTGTAGAACTTGCTCTACAGTGCATAACGATGTTTCCCGAAAATGTTTATTAAAGCTTTTGTGATTTGTATTATTATTGTTTTTAATTATAGGCCACATTTGTTATTAATTATTTATTAAAAATAGAAATACTGTACAACGTTTTGACTGCTTATGTTATTCTACAGTCGTTTTCAAGTTCTGTGCACTTGCTTCGATTCACAGATCATACACATATAAAGATTGGACAGTTCAACGTTAGAATCTCTGTGCGAGTTTAACGCCATCTAGGATCATGGTCCCAACTAAACACTACGAGGGGAGAAAAAAAATTGAATCTCGAGAGGTTTGAACTCGAACCTTTTGTATCTTTCCCTTCATAGGTGAATGATTTTTTCAACGTTTTTACCACCTCGTACACTTTGTACTTTAGAATTTATACTCTTTTTTTAAGCTACTTGAAAGTGTTTAAAAAAATAACAGCACATCAGAGTCATCCGAAGAAAAAGGACAGCAAAACTTGTAAAATTATTCCCCATTTAGCTGTCCCCCGTGCTACACCTACAAGCATTTTATATACAATAACATCTAAGAGCCACCTACAAACATGAGTTAGACACAATGACATCAGCGCCATCTACAATCATCTCCATGAAGTTAGACACAATCATCAAAGCAAGTGTTTACATAAAAGCATGATATTACAATAAGTTTTTACTTTTCTCTTACCTTATATATGAAATATATTTGAATTTGATTTTTTAACAAAGATAGTACAAAATATTATTATTTTAATAATATAATACAATAATCAAACCTTAATATCTAATTAACATTTTTGTACAGTATTTATATTTTTAATAAATAATTAATAAACAAATGTGGTTTATAATTAAAAACCCTCATAATAATAAAGAAGTTTCACTTGAAAAATAATTTATTTTCTAAGATTATATAAATATTACAATGTTATATATCTATATAGAGCGTCCTTCAAATTACAAAGCATGATAAAATAAATAAAATATAGTATACACATCTGGAAAGGTCTTAAATTTCATCCATTATAAAAATTAATTTTCTCTCTCTCTAGTAGAGGAATCCCACTCATGATGGTGTTACATTCGATAGTGATTATTATTATGTATTCTATCTTTCATCCAGCTTCCCACTGGGTACGCCATTATCCAACTATGATATCAAATATATGAGAGAGAGGGAGAGAGAGAACGTTTCGAGGTGAGGTGGTGAGTCAACGCTGTTTTCTTTTGAGCTCCGCCCATCCGCTCTGCATGAGTCGACAAAATGCTCAAAGGCAGAAGGCCCGAAGGGTTTGTGAGTCTTCCTATAAGCCGACAACCTCGCCCTAAAACCCTTAAGAACACAAGGACTCATTCCCCTCCCTTTTTTAGTTTTATTTTTAGCAATATCATTATGTTTATAAAATTTTAGATTGATGTGTTTATTAATAGTAACGGAATTGCATTAGAATCCAATTCATTATTGTTATTAATATAAAGAAATTACATATTCGAGGGGCTCAGTTAAAATGGTCAGATGCCGAAAACAAATTTTGGGTAGTCAAATTAGTAAGCTTGCGAGAATTTTGTTTTAGTGCTGTGTTGTAGAATAAAATAATTTTGTGTGAAATTATGCTAGAGAGAGATAGGGAATAAACTGGAGGCAGGGATGGGCAGGATCGCGATCTTTTTAGATTTAAATCCGAAAATCTGATCCGATCCAGGATTTTCGGATCTGGTTTGAAATTCTTTTTTTGTGGAGGATCTTGGATCTGGATCGAAATCATTTTTGCTCTCTGGATCTAGGATCGGATCGTAGCAACCCTGGATTTTTGCGATCTTTTTTAAAGGATTGCCAATCCTTTAAAATTCTTTACTTTTTAATATCCTTTTAATTTATCTAATCGTCTAACAATCAAGTCTGGATCGGATTTTCGGATCGCGGATCTGGAATTGAGGATCGGAACAGCAATCCTTTTTCTAAAGTTTGTCGGATCATCGGATCGTATGGCTAATCCTTTTGCAGCAGCCGGATCGATTTAGTGGATCGGATGGTATGAACCTCCCGGATCTGTGGATCAGTTTGCTAATCCTTTTTAAAGGATTTTCCCCATCCCTGACTGGAGGTATGCTCTTCCCCCTTCACCATCATTCTCTTCTTCTTCATCCCCTTTCTTCCATCATTCTCTCAGTCAGGTATCAGCGATCAGCTCTGTCGCACAAAAAGACGATAGAGGCGGACTATTGACTGCCTCCCCGCGATGAGCAAACAAATATACCTATTATTGCGTGTAAGCAATAACTGTTGTCTAGTCATCTAACTTTGTCTCACAGTTGTGTACTACTTAATTCTACGACAATGCAATAAAACGACTTTCAATTCGTTAAGAAAAATTTATAAAAAAATGGGAAATTAATGTTGTAATCTTATACAATTAATTTATAATTAAATTTCTAAACAAACCCATCTCTACTTATTTACGACTTTAATAATACTTTATTTCTGTTAATGTCCACTTCATGGCTATATAAAATTTTATAATCTAGTCATCTTGAATTATATAATAAAAATTAAAATAATTCACTTGGCCAATGAAATTATTTTATGTTTATTATGTATGATTATATGTATAGTAATCGATAAAATAACAAACAAGGAAAAATTATATGTCAAAAACATTAACACATATTTTGCTTACTCATCACTTTGTCGTCCACATTCCAGCTAGTTAAAAATTTAAAATAAAACAAGATATGACCGACAAAGTGATGATTAAGCAAATTATATAGTAATTTTTTTTATGTATATTATTATAAAATGTCTAATGCTGTGTTGAAGATGCGGTATTTGTTTTGTTTTACTGGAAGATAGGCAACCAAAATGACCAATTAATAATGATATTTCGATTAATTGGAAGATTTATGTGTACTAGAAAGAAATAAATTGAAAAATCCATTTGTGTTGCCTATCTTCCAGGAAGCAGAAACTAATAAATTTTGTTTATAAATAGAGAAGGGTAAATCTCATCATTCTAATATTTAAATAGTCTCTTGTTATAATTCCCAATTAAGAATCATTGATCTTGTTCTTTTTATCTTCTTCTGACATCTCTTAATGGTTTAAATGAAGCATTAATAGCGCTTTAGTCGCATATTTCCTCTATCGAAAGCTTCGAGGAATCGATTAGGATTCGATATCAGAACGAGAAAGAGAAAGAGATGTTGATGACGAAAATCCCGTTCGATAGATAAGGGTTTATTCACACCTATTTTGTTTGAGTGAATTATAAATCGTCTTGGAGACAAAATCTAACCGATAAGGCGTTGATTTTAAAATTGTTAGTTTATTCATATACTATTAATCAGTTTATGTAATAATGTTTAAATTTATTACAATAAAATCATACATTATATTTTATTATATATATATATATATTATATATAAAAAAATTCTTTTTTGTATATATTTTAATTAAATTGTGGTGCAAAATTGTGCATTCTGTTCGTTCAGATAGTGAAGAGGGTGGGAAGGAGTTTCTAAGTTTGTTTACTCGCTTGCTTCCCAGCCTATTTTTATAAGTATGGGAAAATATTTATATTTTGTTACCAAAGCAACCATTTCTCCTATATTTCCTATGAAGTACAAGAGTAAAGTGAGCTTGAGAATACACATTTTAAAGAACATCGAAAAAATAATTGATTTATGAATTTTAATCAAAATCGTTGGAGCAAATTTTGAGAAAATCAAAAAAACACTGAAAAAGTACATCAGTAAAGTACTAGTACTTTTTGGCCGATTTTGTTCAAAAGCTTCGTGTCACGTCCAAGGGGGTGCCTAACTTAAATATAAAATTTCAACCTCCTAGACAATTCCTTCTTGCTTTAAATTGAACACACACAGACGGACAGACCATGTCTCGAAAACCACATTTTTGGGTTCAAACGTGTATATCCATCAAAATCTCGACATCGAATTTTTGACATGAATCCAATACTTTCTCTATATATTAACATATATAGGGGTAAGAGAAAGTAATAATGAAATGTTTGTTTTTATTTAATAATAAAATAAACATATGTTTGTTCTTCCCTGTGGTCAAAAAAAAAATCCCTGCTCTATAGTAATAGAAATAAAGATGGCGGAGTGGGAACTGGACACGAAAAAAAGAAGAGAGACAAGCACTTGACACACACATGAATTTAAAATCAATCTGTTCTCCGTTTATGTGATGCGTCTCTCTCTTTCTCATACTGGAGCCAATCGGGAAGTCAATTTCCCAAACGTCAATTAGACATCAGTTTCAAAGGTGGCTTTAAGCTCTCTCTCCCTCCTACCAATGGCGCAACATTTATAATATATGTCAACCGACAACTGCCGGCTGTCTCCTCCATTGAAAAGTCGAGAAATAATATTTTAAACCGATTAAAAGACACCTGGCTCATCGAGATAATTCTGTGATGAATGAACTTGCTCTAGAAAACAATTAAAAAGGCATTTATGTATATAGAAATAAGAGACTGAGAACGTTTATTAACTCACAAAATGGACAGCAGTGCCCCCTTCCCCTACTGGGGGGATAAATATTATACAATCTTCTAAATATATATAACTAGCTAGGGAGCATTATTTGAATTAAAATTACAGACAAATAAAGAGTTCGCCCTCTTTTAAAGAAATTATAAGAAATTGAACCAGAAAACTAAAAAAATCTGGAGTGACTGTCGCACAGCACACAACTTTCTCTTACCTTAGGTAATCGAATGTTGTGTTCTGTGCTTGTCCCACCAGATTCTTTGTGTCGATAAATATTTAGTTTCCGACGATACATTTCCCAGACAGCCCGGAATATTGCAGTAATATTGCAGGAATCTTAGATTGCAATATTTAACCTTGCAGGGAATATTGCAGGAACAATGCAGCAACATTGCTGCAATATTCCTATGTCTGCCTCTTTGTAACTTCCAGGAATATTGCGGCAATATTGTCTGGAATATTGTGGCAATATTGCATGAATATTGCAGCATTATTGCGGGAATACTGTGAGTATTGCAGCAACACTCACACTTTTTTCCCACACACATACCCACAGTATTTTCGGCAACTTGGCCATTTAAGACTTTAAACGATACTCGTATTTATAAAATATATTTTTTTTTGGTCCAGACCTTCTATTTAAGCCATTTGGATACCAAATGGCTTGAATAAAATTCTCGGATTGCCTGCGATCCGAACCCGTGACCCTCGGTATAGAAGGCAGACGCGCTACCAACTACACTAAGCCCGAGGGAGTATGGTACATTCAAATTCAAGATGTAAAATTTATATTTTGTTACCATGGCAAGCATTTCTTCTATTTTCCATATGAATTACAAGAGTAAAGTGTGCTTCAGAAGATTTCAAGGGCAAAATGAGAATATATATTTGAAAGAGCATCTAAAAAATAATTGATTTATGAATTTTAATCAAAATCGTTTGAGCGAATTTTGAGAGAATCAAAAACAACTGAAAAAGTATATCAGTAAAGTACTAGTACTTTTTGGTCAATTTTGTTCAAAAGCTTTGTGTTACGTCCCAGGGAGGAGACACACTGACACACAATTTGGGGAACCCACTTTTTTGGATTCAGGAACCTCAAAACGTGTATCAATCAAAATGACATCGAATTTTTGACTTGAAACCAATACTTTCCATATACGATATATTAACATAAGTATAGGTAAGAGAAAGTAAAAATACTCAAAGGTCCAACGTCCCCTGGTATGCTATTTTACTACTTCTTTTAAAATGGCGATGATTAAAAATTGATATGTTAAAATTTCGTGACATCCAACTCAAATTGAATATTGACGA
Organism: Euborellia annulipes; assembly: GCA_023213315.1. NCBI lineage: Eukaryota > Metazoa > Arthropoda > Insecta > Dermaptera > Anisolabididae > Euborellia > Euborellia annulipes. Next base: position 6,800 of record JAKCPI010019691.1, read on the forward strand.
GTTGTAGTTAAGAAGTTGTGAACTTGTTGCAACGTTAACGAGCCTCTCTGTTTACAATTGGAAATCCGACCAGCACGATCTTCACTCACACATAACTTAGTATGTGTGTGTTTCAAGCAACCGCAATTTATTACCTTTATAATATTAAAAGAGAAGAGAGGCTCTTCAATTGTCGGGGAGCACATTTAACGGGACTCCATAAAGGCGGAATCATGAATAGAATTGATATTCCAAAAATGTTTAAGAAATAAACCTTGCCTTGGGCTTTTATAATTTTATCATTATCCCCCAAGAAAGGCTTCTGGGGAATGGCTATAAAATTTTAGATTGATTGAAAGGATCATCAACTTTCAAGAATAATGACCCAACCGGAAGAATACTTTATTTATTGGAAAATTATAATTTTAATACTTTCACAGTAGAATCTAATTATTTTCTAGAATAATAAATAGGTATTATTAGCTACCATTCTGACATCTCTTGGCAAATTTTTGAATTACTTGATTTTTTGGGCGTACTTTTAATGACACACAACGCCATCTTAGCGGGAAAAAGGTGCGTAACACCTTCGCTCCTGTTCCGCCTTAATTTTAAAAAATAATTCAAATAACTTCCTGATTTCCTTACAATGTTTAAATAATATTCAATGAGTAGATCATCTAATGATTTGATTCATTAACTGGTTTTCTAGGTATAAATATAATGAGTCTACCAGTTTCAAAGTCATATTTTTCTTATGACGTCATTGAGCAAGAAAAATCCAAATTTGCTGGACTTCTGCGCAAGTGTTCTGTTTCCGGGAATACAACGTTTCGAAACTGTTTTGAGAGGCAAAGAATTGAATTTGCTTTAAAGTGCTTTAAAAAATCTCACTTCAAAAAAGTAGCTTGTCCCAAAGACAGATCAACAAAATGGAAGCCAAATTCCCAAATTGGATAATTTTACAGGTTTATTTCTTTGTGTAATTTATCGAAAAAGAAAACAAGTATTTGCATTTAATATTAACAAGGAACTATATAAAAAAAAATTTACAAAATTCCTCTTCAAGATTTAATTTAATATTTTTTTTTTTACAAAGTCAAGAAGACGACGCACCTGGACGAGAGAAGAGGAGCCGATCAGAAAGTGATTAATTTGATTTTCTTAATAAGATTATCATCAGTTGATTATAAAAATTTTCTGGACTTTATAATGCAAGAGGCCAAATTAAATTTTCAAAATACACACACACACTAATATGCAGACATACAAGATACCCCCCCCCCCCTCACCACCACCTCGCTCTCTGGAATATCCGGTTCATCGTTTGATAAATTAAATCTGAACTCAAATTAAAAATGGGCCGCATGATGATGATGCATGAATTTTGAATTGCCTTATCGTTATTGTATCTCTCTCTCTTGAAATTATATTCGAACATATATTACCTAATATATTTGTAGCAACAGAAATACACATCGGGCGGTTCATTAATAATAACCCCGGGTGAATTCGACCAGGTCATGGTCCTGGGGTCTCCAGACGGTGGCTGCATTCCTTGCCAACGCCTCCCGGTGGAGACGAAAGTTTCGAATACAACTTAGCCTCTTCTTCAAATTTCATTTAAAAGAAAGAGGCTATTATTGTATATTGTGGATAAGAATTCAGAAAACAGCTTGACTAGAAATTTTATTTTTATTGATATTCGTTGAATATTAATATATTAAAGACGAAAATTATTTAATAATTTTATTTTGGCTCTGTATTTAGTATTAAGGGAGAGAGTTTATGTGATGTCCGTCTGTCTGTCTGTCCGTAAGCATAAAAATTACGGCCTGATCGTAGAAAAATAATAATTACATATACGAATTCAGCATAAAAAAAACTGGTTCAGGGAAAAATACGTTTTGGTCCCCCACTTCCGGTTTTTTAAATATTTAAAATTTTTTCCATTTGTTTACATTTTAATTTTTTGTTTACATTCATCAGAACAAATGTGGCCATTTTTTTTTCTTAAATATGGAGAAATAACCTCAATCAAAATGTTTAATGTCAAGAAAATCCACAGTGAGAGCGCGCGCCCTTTTGAATTTACTACAGTAAATTCTTTTCTACTTTTTCTTAAATATGGAGAAATAACCTCTTTTCCTCTCATTTTTTTGACAGTTGTATATTTTGACGCGCCTCGAGTTACGTCATTATCATAAACATCTATCAGGTCACGTGACTTTTTTTAACGATTATAGGGTCATGTGACACATCGATTCACACATAATTTAGCCCTCAAAATTGTTTGAAGTGCACTTTACTCTTGCTATTTCATAGAAAAGAGGGGAGAAATAGATGCCATGGTAACAAAATATTTTTTGCTGTTTATAAATTTTACATCTTGAATTCAAAACTGTCGGAAACTAAATATATGTGCTGACACAAAAAAATCACACAACATAATTTTCAAGAGAAAGTTGTGTGCTATGACACCAAATTTTTTAGTGTTTGAATGAATATTTGGGAACCCCATCCTTAAAACGCACAAAAAGGTTATTGATTAATATATCTCATCCCTTTATAGTAATAGTAATTGTCTCCCCCTATTTTAATTAACCGATCTTATGGCCATTAACGATAAATTATTAAAATTAATTGTTGATAACCGACACTGACCATGAAACGAGATCCTTGTACCACTTCAAAATACAACGAAATTAAAACAACAAATAGAAATTATAAAAAAATAACTATTTTATAATTATATATTAAAGTAAAAGGTTTAGATAAAAAAATAAAAATCGTTTTATATTTATTTCTCAAGTCAAAAGGTGAAAGTACCTGAATAAATGAATTCCACATACCAGCACGAAAATAAAACGGCCTTAATCGCTAAATAATTGATATTTGAGGTGGATGGAGATTTTTTTTTTCCACCAATTTGAAAAATCGTCGAGTCACTTGCGTCCTATTAGATTTTTATAATATTAACTCGGCCAAAAACTGAAACCGACAATAGTTAATTGATATCCCCCTCACTATTCCAACAATGCAGAGCGAATTAACCGGTGGGAAGTGTGCTCTTGAAAGAGCGTTTATTTGCTTATGGAAAGACGGAAGAGGCTTCTTGAGAGACCTCATTGTCCACTCGACTAAAATGCCAGGGACAATTTGCAACAAACAAACAAAAAAAAAAAAAGAGGGGACCTTTCTTCTTTCTTTGACAACATAAATGGGGCATAGAAGGTGAAAAAAAAAGCGAAACAAAATTACAAAATAAATAAGCTTTGAGTGAAAAATTAGAGAAATTAACACAAATACAAAGAGAGGTGGGAATTTTACAATTAACCTAAATAAGTGAACAAAATTTAACAAGTTTTTTTTTTTTTTTTCATTCAATTATGAAAGCTCTATTGTTTCTTAATTTCAATATTTTCCCAGACTTTGATCTATGGAAGCGTTTTTCAATCTGTGGGTTGCGAAGCCTTTCTAGGGGGGTCACCGGGAAAAGGAAAATGCAAAGTTATACACTACAATACAAACACAATTTCAGTGAGGAGGATGGGCTTGTTTATTTTTCAAAAATTTGTCAAATCGTGGTACTATTTTTGAAATACAATAGAGTCCCGTTAATCCGAACTAATTGGGACCGAGGGTCGTTCGGATTATCGGGAAGTTCGGATTAACCGGAATTGTAAGCTTGAATTAGTTAATTTTGATAATAAAGTCGTATTTATAACGTTGTAAACCGTGAAACTTGTCGGTGATATTAAACTCTAAATAAATATTTCATAATAATAATAAAATAAAGTTCCTTTAATGTCTAATTTTCATTTATATTCCTCTTAAAAAAAAAAAAAAATCGTACGCAAAAAGAGTTCCGATTAACCGGAAGTTCGGATTAGCGAGGTTCGGATTACCGGGACTCTACTGTAATTAATATATATAATATTTAAGATATTATATATATCGCGTAATGTGAGCCGTGAAACGGAAATATTTATTAATTCAAATACCCGAAAAAAGTAAGGGTGTGCCGCCGGGAGTTGAACCACGAATCCTCCTATTTGCCCTTACCACTAGACCACAGCACGGCATTCGGGTATCCGTGGTTCAACTCCCGGCGGCACACCCTTATTTTTTCGGCTATTTGAATTAATAAAATATTTAATTATATATTGGGTATAGGAGACTTTGCAGCCAAGGAAATTAAATTAAAGTTTTTTATTTAATTTCCTTGGCTGCAAAGTCTCCTATACCCAATTCAAAGTCTACAGCCACTTCTCATAACTAGTTAATTATATATATTTTTGAAATTGAATCGGGGCTTGGTGTAGAGTGAACCTCGAAAATCGCGGGTTCGACACAGGGTGAGATTTTATTAAGACAATGGTACCAAATGGTAAATAAGAGCGGACCTAAATAAAATATTCATAACGGTTATCGTCAAAGTCTTAAATGGCCTAAGTGCGAAAAGAGTGTGAAGTGAGGGAGAGAAAAAGGTGAGTAAAAAAAAAAAGAAATATTAACAATCAAATCATTTTCTAACTGAACATATTGCAGTCTTATGTCTTAAAATAATGAAAATGGGTACCAAAATAGAGAAAATCCATAGTTTTTTAATTTACTAACTTTTTGTCTGTCTATGGACCTAGGGGGTCGTCAAAATTTTTCAACCTGTAAAGGGGTCGAGTAACTTATACAAAAAGATTGAAAAACACTGATCTATGGCTTAGGGGTTGAGCATTGGCTTCTGGTGCCTAACGTCAAGAGTTTACATCCCGTCCCAGGGGAAAAATATTACTTAAATATTTCTCTATACATTTCCAATGGGAGAAATCGTAACTTTAGGAATTAATAACTCAAAATGTTATAGGAATTTCGGGACCCGAGTATTTTTCCTGGACCCTCCATAACGACCTCTATAAGACTGCAAAATTTCGTTTCAAAATTCCAATAGGAATTTGGCCAAACAGAGCGCGACAGACGGACACTCCGCTATTATTATATATAGATTTTCCCATTGAGACAAGACTCTATTTCATCCAAGTCACTATAATGCTTCACGTCTTGGAAAATAATTAATTTAAATAAAAAAGTAGATCTTTATATAATATACGGTATATTGATTTAAAGAAAAAAATTTTTCAATTTACAATTTTTTTTTAATGGCGTGAGAATGGTCCATTAAACCTGGTGTATTATTCTCCTGTTATTCCTTTATTCTTTTTTAATTGTTTCAAGGTCAATTTCAGCATCTAAGGCCATTGAGATCGCATCCCTACTCTAGTCGTAGACCTGATGATGGATTGTTAGAATCCAAAACGTAGTAATTTTTTCCAAAATTATAAATAAAACGCGAATTGCTCAAAATAATTTAAATTCTCATTATGAACACTCGTGAAAGAGTTGATCATTTCACATTTTCAAATCTATTTTACCTAACTATGGATATATCTTCGATTTGATAAAAGATAAAAATAAAATTCATTATTTCTATCAGGGCTATGAAATTTATGTGATTTTTTCACTCTATCTTTTTGGAAAGCAATAAAAAATGTGGCTCAAGAATCACCAGATGGACATCAAACCAAAATCGGATAATCGATAAAAATAGTATAGTGAGACGCAAGAGGTGAGATAGGAACATATTTTTATCACGGGCGGTCATCTCAATTGGTCATCATTTATTTGGGATTGAAAATAAAATAAATAAATAAATTGAATCTGACAATAAATTTGGGAAAAAATTGCTTTTTTCCTTTATAAACACCCTTTGATAAAATGTTAATGAATATGTTATGAGGAACAAAAGAAATTTGGATATATAATATTAGATCGCATGGTTGCCCATTCACAAAAATATAACGATCTTAACCCCATCTCTTAGCCAGTTTTGTTAAATAGCTCTAACGTGAGATTATTTTGTATATGCTTTGTACTCACAATTGTTGTGAAAAGAGAGGTAGAATCAAAAGTCGACATTACCTGAAACAAAAGAAAATGAGACGTTATTTTAATGCAAAGAAAGATAATCCAGGGGACAAACTACCAAATGATATTAAAATCTATATATAATAATTGCGGTGTGTCCGTCTGTCCGTCCGTCTGTCCGTCCGTCTGTCCGTCTGTCCGTCCGTCCGTCTGTCACGCTCTGTTTGACCTACTTCCCGTTGGAATTTTGAAACGAAATTTTGCAGTCTTATAGAGGACGTTATGGAGAGTCCCGGAAAAATACTCGGGTCCCGAAATTCCTATAACTTTTCGAGTTATTAATTCTTAAAGTTACGATTTCTCCCATAGGAAATGTATAGAGAAATATTTAAGTATTCTTTGCAGTTGTGTATTCTTTGAATGTAAACAAATCCTCAAGCAGGCACTGGACTGGAATACGTAGTAATAATAATTTTCTTTTTATAATTAAGAAAAGGCGAGGGTCCGCCGCAGGCGGCGGGAGCCAGCAGCTGGGGGTCAGGGGGCGTAGCCCCGCCTCTAGCTGCCAGCCTGTTTCTCATATTTAAGGCGAGGGTCCGCCGCAGGCGCGCCGAGGCCAGCGGGTGGGGGTCCAGGGGGCGTAGCCCCGCCGTCTAGACTTCCAGCCCGTTTCTCATATTTAAAGGCGAGGGTCCGCCGCAGGCGCGCGAGAGCCAGCGGTGGGGGTCCGGGGGCGTAGCCCCCGCTCTCCAGACGCCAGCCCGTTTCTCATATTTAAGGCGAGGGTCCGCCGCAGGCGCGCCCGGCCGGCGGCTGGGGGTCAGGGGGCGTAGCCCCCGCCTCTAGACTCAGCCCGTTTCTCATATTTAGGAAAGGCGAGGGTCCGCCGCAGGCGGCGAGCGCGTCAGGGGGTCAGGGGGCGTAGCCCCTGGCTAGACGCGAAGCCCGCCGAAGGCGGGCGGCGGGCTAGTAGTAGGTATAATTTGTAAGGGGGAGGGATCCTATATTGAACGTAATGCTTTAAATGCCTCCATTTTGGACATTTTTCTCTCCAATGTAAAAGTAAAGAACGAGCAGTATTTGCAGAGAGAGACGTACCTTCTCCCTCTGGTTGCAATGAACAGCCCAAATGTGTGCATTGCAAAGGAAGCCACGGATAAATCCTGTCCAGATTATCAGACTCATCAGAATATTAAAGTTGCAAGGGCTAATATGAACAACTGCTTAAATGAAGATAGCTACGCGAGTCGATTAAAGCATGAACTTAAATAATACAGAATCATTTCCTTCATTAAGATCACAAAAATACCCAAATACCATCGTCCAATGCATTGGGACCTACAAATCTCATGAAGAGGTTTTTTTTAAATTTTTTCACCTCAAATATATTTGGAAGAGAAGAAGAAGTCTGCCGCCCATCAAGCCTGCCATCTTGGATCGAAAATTTTATATTCGAAGCCAAGAAGAAACTAGATATAACATTTACTTCTGTATTTTTTTATTTGTATTACTGTTTATTGTTATATAATAATTTCAATAAATTGTTATTTATTTATTCATGAAAGCAAATGAAAATTTCTACAATATAACTTAGGAAAGAAAGAGTTAGGAAAACTGATATTGGACAAAGACACTATCCTAATATTCAAAATGTATAAAATGGCTTAAACATTCCTTAAGCCCCGATAAGAGAACAAGAAACGTACATAATCACCAAAACAAAAGTGAAAGACATTATTATAAATTTACTGAAAAAAAAATGCTAACAATATTAGATCCTTCAGGTATAAAAGTACAGACATCCGCAGATAACCAGAAGTTCCTAACGGAAGCTCTAGAAGATAGGTTACATATTACACAGGCAACCAAACAATCATCAGTGTTAAGGAAGATTTATAAAAGTCCATCTTTAATGTCATCATCATCCATAATATTAATGTACTATTTCACTGGATATAAGTAATATGTATGAAAGTTCAAATATTTTGATGTGTTTTTTTCTGTTATTTATATAATTATTGTAAACAGGTAAACTGGCAACAAGCTGGTGGTCAAATAAAACAAAAAGGCCCCCCCCTTTCCCCACCCGCCGCGGGTTTGGGCCCCGGGGCCCGGGGTTTTTTTTTTTCCCTTTTTGTACCCCACAGGTTTAATAGAAAAAGCCTCACCCCCCACAATAGATAATATATAATACGATGGTTTTCTTATATTTTTTTATAGGGGCTGAGTTGCCGAAAGGAATGGGTGGGTGGGGGGGAGAAAGAGAAAAAAGGGTGAAAGTTTAAAAAAAAAAAAAAAAAAGAAAGATAAAGAAAATAAATAATTTTAATTTTTATAAAGAGTTGTGTATTTTCTAACACCTTACAACGAGGCGGTTTTCCGATACACGCATGCGCCGTTAAGGTGTCAAACATGTTCCAGTTTTTTTTTTTTTTCCCACTCTGAAGACAATATTTATGTTATTAAATTGAAAGTAATTTTTTTTATTTGAATCTCTGTCTAACCAGAGTGTTGCTGTTGTTAATGGTGCACAACAACATGCGTTTGGCATGCACCGATAAAGCAATTTACACCATAGTGTTTTTTTTTTCGTCCGCTGAAGAATACATTCCGTTTTAAATTTGTTTGTTGTCGTTTAATGGAGTTTAGCAATTGGCGAAAATTAATTAAATCATCAAGTACTTTAAAATGATTTCGGCAAGAGAGAGTTGTGTATTGTGCCTGTCACACCAGATTTTTTTGTGTCGAGATGTATTTTGTTGCCGTTAGCACTTAAGTTTCAAACCTGAACCCGCGTTTCAGAGATGGCGCTGATTTACGAATGATTTTACATCAGTAAAGTGTACTTGAAACAATTTTCACGAAAAATTTCACTGATATACTTTTTAAAGAGCATAAAAAAAATAGTTGATTTATGAATTTTAATCAAGATCGTTGGAGCGAATTTTGAGGAATTCGAAAAAAAAAAACAGAAAAAGTAAAGTACCAGTTTTTGGCCGATTTTGTTCAAAAGCGTATTTTCACCCCTTGAATGCAATACATTCTATATAAATATTATATAAAGATATATATACTAGCCGCGCCGCCCGCCTTCGGCGGGCTTCGCGTCTAGCCAGGGGGCTACCCCCCTGGACCCCCCAGACGGGCTCGGGCCCGCCTGCGGCGGACCCTCGCCTTTCTTAAATATGAGAAACGGGCTGGCGTCTGCCAGGGGGCTACGCCCCCTGGACCCCCACCAGCTGGCTCGGGCCCGCCTGCGGCGGACCCTCGCCTTAAATATGAGAAACGGGCTGGCGTCTAGACAGGGGGGCTACGCCACCCTGGACCCCCCAGCCGCTGGCTCGGGCCCGCCTGCGGCGGACCCTCGCCTTTTTCTTAATTATAAAAAGAAAATTATTTTTTTTTTTTTTTTTTTTTTAAAAAACATTCACACTTTTTCTCATTCCACTCACACTCACACACACATTCACACTGTCTTTTCGGCAGCTCAGGCCATATAAGACATTTACGATAACCGTTATTTATGAATTTATATATATTAGGGGTCCAGGCATTTTTATTTAAGCCATCTGGTATCAGAAGAAAATTATTATTACTACGTATTCCAATCCAGTGCCTGCTTGAGGATTTGTTTACCTTCATAGAGTACACAACTGCAAAGAATACTTAAATATTTCTTTATACATTTCCTATGGGAGAAATCGTAACTTTAAGAATTAATAACTCAAAAAGTTATAGGAATTTTGGGACCCGAGTATTTTTCCGGGACTCTCTATAACGTCCTCTATAAGACTGCAAAATTTCGTTTCAAAATTCCAATGGGAAGTTGGTCAAACAGAGCGTGACAGACGGACAGACAGACAGACAGACGGACAGACGGACACTCCGTAATTATTATATATATATATATATATATATATATATATATAAGCTTATAGGTAAGAGAAAGTAGAAATTTCTCTATCGAGATATTTATGTAAATAAAATTTTTTTATATGCTATTCATCTTTAATTCAAATTTGGTATGATTACAATACCATTCTTGTCTTGGCTTATGAAATGAAAGATCAAATTCCGGCAGTGTAAAATAAATAAGGAATACAAAGAAGGCGGCCAAAAAATTAGTCGGTGTTTATTTAAGGGAGAAAATGATTTTGAAACTTTCCAAAAAGGGTGCTTTTTAACTGACATCTTTGTTAAAAAAAAAGAAATTTTTTTTTAAATAATAGATGAAGAGAGAGAGATTTGTCCGGTGCAATTGTACAAACAAAGGGCCAAAGGCAGGCGGAACGACGAGTTTAATGAGTCATCGGCGAGAGATGTCTGTCCGTCACTGGGGCACAAAGGGCCCTGGGAGAACAGGTACAATGGGGTCCCCCCAAACGCATTTCTTCACGGGGAATAATTTGTCTGAAATGTGAAATTCAATGAGAAGGAACACCTCAACCACCTCGGATGGTCCTTTTCAAGAAACATAAACAAAGGAAGGGGGCTTTGTCTGACCCAGTTAGGCCAGCTCTCTCTCTATTAATCATCATGGTCCATTCGTGACTGCAATCTCTCTCTCTTTTGTTCAAATTTGGAAAAAAAGAAATGATAAAATCGGAAATGATAATAATTCCGTGAAATTTTGGTTGATGTGAAAAAAGTAAAAATGATGATAAGCTTTCTTATCCTAAAACAGTGGTGGGCCCCGGCACCCAAGGGTATCAAAGGGGTGCCGCGAGATATTGAGATAAACCAAAAAAAATTACCCCATACTTAAGTTAACAAAACTATTCTTCTTCTTTCCCGCGGTGCGGAGTAGGCGGAGCTGCGGGGTCGGCGGAGTGGATGGGGTTCTTCCGACCGGGAAGGAATAGAATAGAACAGGCGGGGGTGACGGTTGAATGTTGAAATATAGAGGAGGAGCTGAATCAAAGCGCAGAGTTGCCCCCAGCTCGGGGCGTGGCGCCCCCCCCGAGGGGCCCAGAAAAATATATTGATTTATTTATTTATTTAATTTTATTGGATTGGGTGCATAAGGTCCGAAGACCTGAATTTTAATCAAAATTGTTGGAGCGAATTTTGAGAAAATCGCAAAAAAAAATGAAAAAGTACATCAGTAAAGTACTAGTACTTTTTGGCCGATTTTGTTCAAAAGCTTATTTTTACCTCTTGGGAGGGTGCCTAACTCAAATATAAAGTTTCAACCTCCTAGCTCTTTTCGTTCTTGAGATATTTTGTTCACAGACAGACAGACCAATTTACTGGACCCACTTTTTTGGACTCAAAACGTGTATATCCATCAAAATCTTGACATCGAATTTTCGACATGATCGCAATACTTTCTATCTATATATTTCATATATAGGGCAAGAGAAAGTAAACAGGTCGTGTGCTCGGTTCCTGGCCAAATCAAAAAATTAAATCTCACAATTATTTTTTATAATTCGTCATATATATTAAATTTCAACTTTCCTATTTTGTCTTCATGGCTTGTGACGTCATAACTTGTAGCGTCACGGCCTTTGACGTCACGGCTTGTAACGCGACATGCTGATAGAGAAACGAAAAAATTTGTGTCAATCAAAATAAAGTTTCACTTTAAAAAATTATTTCGTAACAAAGTGCTCAAGATTATTATATTTGAATAGCTCTTCTTATAGCTGTTGTTCAGTCAGGAAATATAATATTGAACCCTCTTTGTTGCAAAATAAATATAAACCAAGAGGTCAGAGCCCCTAACGTTTTTTTTTTTTTTTCATTTTCAGGAGTTTGGTTTGTCTTTCGTCAAAAACGTCTAAAGATATCATCTGATCCTCTGGGTGTTGTCCTAAAAAAAAAATCCCTCTCTCTATCTCTCTCTCCCTCCGCGGAACAAAAATGTTATCAGATGGTGGCCAAGGTCGTCGATAGCATCGCCGCCGCCATCACTGATGCTTATCTTCATCGGTCGGTGATTAAAAGCCCTCTTCATTAACATTTCTCTCTCTCTCTCTCTTTTTATTGAAATATTTTTTTATTCAAAGATGGATTAATAGCAATTAAAAAGTGAAAAAAAAACAAAAACAAGAGAGGTGATGCGACCATCACATTACTTATTTTATTATTCATTAAATAAGATAAATCTTATATAAACAAAACTATTTGCTTTTCAAGTTTTTTTTTTTAATTAGTTTTTTTTTTTTTTCTTTCAACTATGTAAAAAGTTAGTAAAATATTATCAATTAAATTAATTAACATCTTTTAAAGTTTGCAAGTTTATATTAAATTATCATTGAACAATCGGTATTGGTATTATCTCCAGGAGATAAATAGAACTTTATAAGGAATTTTTCAATGCGGTTTTTTTAAATGAATTAATTTCATAAGAGATTATTGGAACATCGAGCTAAAATTTTTTTAATGACTTATTAAAAAATTATCGTAATTAATTTTTTTGTTATCAAGCAAATACAAAAAAACAATCTGTCCAATAATCTTAAATTTTTTTTTAAATTTAAAAATGAATTTGTTGTTATTATTAATCACATATTAATTAAGAAATTTTTAAAATGAGCTTAGATGATTTATTTAAAAATCAAATGTCAAATTAGTTCAGCATTCTTGCAATAGATGGCAGGCTAGTCTAACAACCGATATAGGGTAAAGTCGGGACAGATGCCGCGGCCGGACAGATGCCGCAGTAGTCACTGCAGCGACACTAGGGCTCCGACAGTGAAACTAATCAGTTGGGCCATTAACTTGCTCTATTAAGAAGTGTCACTCGTGTTTCTGTTGTTGTATTATAAGTTTTGTCATAGTTATTTGAGTTTTCTTCACTGCAAACTGTAAGTAACCCTCAAAAATTATTCCAGCATATTTTCATAGTAGTATTTTAAGCCTTATATTAGAATATTTCATCCAAACGTAGGTTGTAACTGTAGGCTAGGTAGTTGTAGAGTATGATAATGCACGCGTCCCGATTCTCTGCCGTTCGCCTGATACAAAATGGCGCTGCGGCATCTTACCCCGCGCCTCGGGACAGACGCCGCATTTAGCTTGTGGGACAGATGCCGCAAACAAACAATAACTACCTGAGCTGTTATTCTCTGTTTGGGACTTGTTATTTTATTAGGTCAAGGTTGATTATGCACTAAAGTCAGTCGTTGTATTTCAGGAAATGCCCCGAACAAGAGTTAGGATCTCAAATAGAGGACAATGGGGTGAAAGTGATCTTCTAGAAGCTGTAAAGCTCATTAAAGAAGACAATTATGCTATACGTGAGGCAGCTCGAAAAACAGGAGTCCCAGAACGAACAATCAGAAGGAGAATGACAAACAATAACTTTAAGAAATCAGGTTGCGGACCTCAATCCTACTTAGGAGTAGAGACTGAAAAAAAAAATTGTTGACCACATAAAAATACTTCAAGAATGTAGGTTCTCACCTATGCCAATTCATGTTAGAGAACCTTCGTTTAAAATTGCTACTGAAATGAAACTACCGAAAAAATTCAATATGGACAGGGAAAAGCTCGTCGTGACTGGTTTCGTTCCTTTATGGACAGAAATCCAACAGTCAGCGTTCGTAAAGCAGAAAATCTTTCAGTAGCAAGGGTTTTTCCATTTCATGTAGGCTATTGAATAAGATGTAATAAATTTTTTGTTTCCGTATTTCACTAGCCCGTTTTAGCTTATTCTCCCATAAGCCATCTGTCCCACCCCACTGCGGCATCTGACCCACCCCTAAAAATAGTTGTAAAAAAACATGTTTTAGAAATACATACAAATTTCACTTTAAAAACAATTAGATAAATTATTTTGTACTAATTTTGGTTGCTCAAAGGTTCAAAATATAAGTTGTTACGGTTGGTTTAGTATTTTGAAGGCTCTAAAATTTATGACAAATTAACAAAAAAAGTGCGGCGTCTGTCCCGACTTTACCCTAGTATTAGCCTATATCTAGCCTATATTTATATATTTTTATGCTTTTATAAAAGATACATAATATATAATAACATTTATAAAGTATTTATTGTTAAAAGATCAATAAAAATCAACCAAATGCATTAAATATTATTAGCTACCATTCTGACATCTCTTGGCAAATTTTTGAATTACTTGATATTTGGGCATACTTTTTATGACACACTACGCCATCTTAGCGGGAAAAACATGCGTAACACCTTCGCTCCCCTTCCACCTTAAATTTTTAACGAAATTACAATATTTTTATAAAATTTCTTGATTGCTATCAATTTATACTTGAGGTAGTAAAGTAGTTCTACAAAACATCAATGAAAAAAATTTCCGATATTTTAACCAAAGGACTTACTGAATTTATTTATAATTTAAATACATTAACACTTTATCATTAATTATTAATAACAATTTTTTTGTTGCAATCTATAATATAGAATTAATTTCGTTCTTTTCATTCGCTGACTCGATATAATTATAAATAATTTATAATAAAGAGTGTATGTTGGTGGATAGATAGATAAGTTCTGAAATAAACAACTCAGCATAGAGACAATATGAAAATATCTACTACAAACAAACAAAACAGAACCGAACATGCAAACGGAACAACATCTCGAACAACTCCTGTTGGAATAAATAAATAAATAGATGTGGATATTTTGTTCAGTTAGTGCATTAATAATTTAAGCAAGCAAAGACAAAGAGAATATACTCGTATTGTTTTTAGAAATAACCCCCCCCCCCTTCTTAAGTTGATTAAAATAAAAAAAATCTCTAGAAAATATTTTTGATCAAGTGTTTTTTGTTAGTTCTAGTGATTTATTAGCTTTATTTGTTGTTTGAGTTTTGTCAATAAATTATTCATTAACATTTTAATTATATTACTTTCTCTTACCTATGTGTATATGTAATAAAATAGAGAGAGAGAAAGTATTGGATTCATGTCAAAAATTCGATGTCGAGTTTTTGATGGATATACACATTTTGGAGGTCCCCTGAATCCAAAAAAGTGGTTTTCGCGACATGGTCTGTCTGTGTGTGTGTGTCTGTCTAAGACTACATTATGGGTTGTTAAACCAAAAAGGGAGAGATACAAAATTTTAAAAACAAAATTCAATTTTAAAATAGATTCTAAAAGCAAAATTTGATTTCTGGCTAGATCAAGAAACACATGCAAAGATTACTACAGA
Organism: Euborellia annulipes; assembly: GCA_023213315.1. Lineage (NCBI taxonomy): Eukaryota > Metazoa > Arthropoda > Insecta > Dermaptera > Anisolabididae > Euborellia > Euborellia annulipes. The sequence goes on from JAKCPI010019691.1 coordinate 21,836, forward strand.
AAAGTGCAAATCTAGCGTCTGGAATCTTTGCATTGTTTCTACGGGAATGAGGGATTATTGTCTTGTTATAAAAGGCCTTCCCCCTCTCCCTGGGGAAGATTCTCTTTCTCGAATAAAGAAACTTAAAAGTCTTCACATCTATTATTTAAAACCTCCTTAGAATCTGGCAACAAATGTTAGATAAATCTGGATTGTTTACTAAAGCTGGTCGCATTTGAGAAATATTTAATCTTTTTTTTATTTGAAAACCTTGATTTAAGGCATATAAATAAAAAAACAAAAACGGATTGGTGTTTCCTGCACTATGGAACACACCAAACCCATACGCCGAGTTCTTGACTCTAGGCCTTGCCAGTGCTTAATTCCCAAGTAAGTGGCACTTCATCTTCCTATTCCATCTGACCTTGCAGGTCAGGAGTTCGCTTCCCAATCCGGTCAATGAAATTTTTCTAAATTATATTGGATAACATTGTGACGGGGTCTAAATAGCCTCAGACCTTAAATTAATAAATGCCCACCTTTTGGTTGAAAAATCAACAATAATAAACGCAAATGATGTAGCCGAACGTATAAAGCAGTTAAGCTTATAATACTGCAATTTTGTCCAATCTTAAGAACAAACATATCTCGCAAACTTGCTATCTTAAACGATATATTGACTGGCTAATGAACAGTACAAGGCTCTATCTAGTTATAATACTGAGTTGAGGACAACTCGAGTTCAAATCCATCTCATAGCAAAAAATTATCCAACTCTGTGATTTGAGATGTCTCCTTCTAAGTGAACCTACCTCGAAATTATTCTAGTCTGACTATAATGACTGAAGAGAAATAGTAACAAAAATGATTTATTTTAAAATTTGATCTGGATAAGATGACAAAATGTAAATTTTATTCAGTTTATTATATGTAAATGGATGATGCAAAATTAATTAGGAAATATTAGAATATCTTCTTATTTAGATTAAATTTGAATTCAGTACGGAATGAAAATAATAATTCGCATTGAATTTGGTTGGTAACACCGGAGACCCAAATTTATTTCAATTAATTAATTATGTAGCCTATAAATATTGTTTTTGCATTATACCCATGTGCTGGTTACTTCTAGTTAGTATGCATCTAATATGATAATGTAATTTATCCAAGGTTTGTGTTTAGAGAGAGAGCGATGGTGCAATTGTCAATGGACCGGAGTCCTGAGTTCGAAGCTCGGGGCCGGCTCATTGCCAATGCAAGCAACGCAGCCCACCCCGACGTGGAACATTGCCGGCCCATTAATTATCCGCTACCGATATGGACCACTTCTCTGAACCGCTTACATATTAACAGACTCAGAACAAAAAGCAAAGGCATTCAATCCTCCATACATCATGGCATCGGTATTGTCTTTTTCCCTTTTTTCGGGAAAATTCCACTTTAGATTTGCGCGAGTTTAAGCCTCGCAGACCACGTCGTCTAGTCTGTGAGGTTCATCGTGGAGAGGAGGCTGCACTGGACCAAAGATGGGAAAAGAGAGGCACGGGGCCACTTCCTCCGGTGAGAGAGAGAGAAACCTGCCCTGCTCCATGATGGAATCTCGTTCGTGACAGCCTCCATCTCTAGGCATTCTTGCTGGAAAATCAAAAACGAGGGTCTCGCCACCTTTGCTTCTTCATAACACACATCGAATTAAGTTTTCTTGGCGAATTAAATATTACAGAAAGAGATTGGTGATAAAATAATATAAACGAAGAAAATATTATAAATTGATTATTTTTTAACTGAAACTTCTTTACGTACAGTACAGCAAGTGAAATTCATACGTTACGAAATGTTGCATCCCTCTATGCAAGTAGTGTTAGCGAGAGTTCACTAATGTGCCCAGCAAGTCTGAATTTTCTTGCAAAAAAGCAATAAAAAGGTGACTGTTGACGCGAGTGGACTTAACACATTTATACCTCAAAAAAAATTAAATAGCTGGTCTATTTATTTGAATAGAGCTGACCCATTTCTTATCATAAATGTGGAAGAGGGCTCATATTGGTGTGGTGTGTTTCTCAGAGCAGATCCCTGTTCAAATCCTGGGCGCGCGGCATTTTTTCATAAAATAAAAAATACTTATTTAATGTAAACAAAATCCTCAAGCAGGCACTGGATTTGGAATATTGGATCTCACCACAATAGCCCCCAGGCAACTCTACGAGGAGAGGGTGTTGCTGTGACATTCCATCCTGTGGAAGGGACATAAAGTAGGTTTCCTCTCAGTGATGCATTCTTCGAAAGGAGTCGGTGTTGAGGGGATTCCCTTCTCAAACTAGAGACATCCTGCCTAGCATAGAAAAAAAGGTTGGATAAAAGGAACCAGAAATAAAGATTAGTTCATTAGCTAAAAACGAACGCGAAGGAGGATTTAGATATATAAAATAATATAACTTCACTGGGTGCCGGTAGATAGCTACGGCCAGATGCCATTTGAGTTTGAGTGTGTGTCTTCCCCCATTGAAGCACCTCGGGTAAATAAACGAAAGGGATTCCGATAAAATAATTTCAAATAAAAATAATAATTATCGTAAATGTGAATTTTGCTAAAGTTTCACTTCACAGTGTTTTTTTCTTTTAAAAAATTTTTACAGATCTTTTTTTGTTTCGATTGGTTGGGAACAAATTCAAATAATATAAATAAATTATTGATTTAAGAGGAAATATTAAAAAAAGAAACGAAATAATGAATAATACGCGATTGTTGTGACATTAA